>JBBPBT010000941.1:1246909-1264089 GCA_037974875.1 Cicer bijugum | reverse complement strand
AATATATTAAAATTATTTTTATTTAGTATATATAAAAAAAATAAATTAATTATAACTAATTAATCAGAGATAAACTTTTGTTCCTTGTATATGAATTGTATGTTTCAACAAATTAACAATGTGAAAATTTACGTTAATTATAATTTTCTCATAATCTAGTCTTTTGCAATATAATATTATTTTATATCTTGTAAATAAAAAATAATAATTATAATACACTAGGTATAGTTTATTATAAAAATAGTAGTAAAACAATTTTTTATAATGTAACTAGTAAAATCAGATTTATTGCATGTTACGAAGACTAAAATTAAATTTTTTAGATTTTATAAGAATTAAATTTAAAGATATTAATTATTCAACCTTAAAAGTGTTAAGTTTAAGGATCAAAACAAAAATATTTACATTTTATAGAGGTTTAAACTGAAATTTGTTATATTTTACGGCGACTATTTGAGTAAAAATTTATACTAGCATAAGTATATTAAATTAAATGAAATAATGTTTAATAATGTTTTCGTAAAAAAATTAAATTTAAATACAGTTAACATTACGGTGACGTTAAACGAAGCTTACCTTAAGATTACCGGGAAGTTTAGAAGCCAAGGCTTCCGCAAAATCAGTAACGGCATGGTTCAGATACAGAACCGTTGAGTGCTGCAACCGTTTCGTTTGTTCCACGATAGCTGCGACCACATCAGGATGGCCGTGTCCGCAGCACACCGTAGCAATCCCTCCAAATCCATCAAGGTACCTCCTCCCGTTTTCATCGAATAGGTACTGTCTCCTCCCCTCCACCACGTTCAGCTGTACTCCCACACACAATCACAATCCCGCAAAATCAGTTATCATTAGTAACTCATTATTTAGTTATTTAATTTTAGTTACTGTTGCATTTATTTATAAAAAATTAACAGAATTAAAATACAGTTAATTCTTGACGGTTGATAATTATTAATTAACGACGAATTATCCGGTACGGTGGATCCTCACCGGAGATTTATAGAAGTGGAGGATTGAAGGGCTAAGATACTCCTTGCGTTTCGCTAGAATTTCATCGCCGGAGGGACCGGTGTACGCCGGCGGAGCGTAATCGAACGCCGGCAATACCGGTGGTTCTGCGGTAACGTCTTTTGCCCTCTCTGCTGCCTGCTGAGAAATGCCTCTTTGCAAGATGAACCGGCTTTGTGGTAGTGGTGATCGGCGGAGGATCAACTTTGCAAGTAATGATCCAGTCATTTCTCCCTGTCGGCGGAGGATTCCGGTGATGGTTCCAAAATGTAGGACCCGACCCGAAACCGCACGATGAGAGAAAAAGAGAGAAAGAAAGAAAGAAAATAGAAGAAAACAGAGAGAATCAGGATTTGGAGGAACGAGAGAAGAACGGGGAAGGTTTATATAGGGAATGGGTGAGGGGTAATGACGTGCAAAGATGTGATTGGTTGAGAATTCCTGATGAAAATTTACTGCGGTAAAAAATAGAATGTATTCGTGAATGATAAATGAGAAGAAACCAGTCATAAATTATAATCATTTCTATTTGAAGAGAGAATGAATTTTATAAGTAATATAATTGTGAGTTTTCGGAACTAATTAGGATGGAATATTTAATCTAATAATATTAATATGGAAATAATCATAAACATATATATTTATAACTTAATGATAAAATAATTATAAAAATTCAACTATGTCTATCAAATTACAATTTTTCCATTGTTTATATGGAAATTTGTTTAATTAGACAATTGATTAAGTAAAGTATGTGCAGCATTTGGAAACAACTAAATACAAAGCTCTGTAATCATATTGTTTAGAAAAGTGACTGGAGCATGTGGCTAAAACCAACACAGGACATTACATATGCAATGTTAATGCGTATTATTCATTTCCTCAAAATAGAGTAACTGAACATTTGTTGTATCAGTGACGAGCATTAGAGCACGATTTGATTTGCAACAATCCTACGAATTTTGACTTGGGCTAGAAAATAGTTACTAACCATCCTCCATAGTTACAACAACATCACTAAATTTGTTAATATTTGTTTAGAAACTTTTAATGATCACAATTGAATATTCATAAGAAAAAATATCAAAGGAGTAGTTCTTTGTCCTTTTCCAATTTTGGTGTAGGAGGAAATCCCATGACTAAAGACATTGTAATGTTTGCAGATATGTCTATTCAAGGTGCAAAAATTAGATGAGCATTAAAATTAATTAAGTCACTGTTTATTTTTTGAAAATATTATAAGTTTCTATTTTTAAAAATACGTGTTGATTTTATATAATAAAATATTTTTGAAGTGAATTATTATTAAAGAAAGAAGATGAAATAATAGTTAATAAAGATATATTTATAGTAATAATAAAAATAAGTTTTTGACATTTAAATTATTTTTAAAAATGTGAATATTTATTTATTTAAAATTCTCTTGCTTTTTAATTAGGCTTAAGTGCACTTTTGGTCACACTATTTTAGTTAAATCACAAAAATAGTTTCCCTATTTTATTTCTATTCAGTTTTGGTTTCTCAAACATAATTTTGCTTCAAAACTTGATGAAGTTTTATTTTTTCTTGCATTTATTTAAGTCACATAATGCCTCAAAATCTCTTGCTGCAACAATTGTACATGAAATCTATTATCATAAATGATGTGGTGTGACTTAAAAAAAATGACATTTCGTCAAGTTTTGGACCAAAATTCTATTTGAGGACCAAAACTAGAGAAAAATAAAATGGAGAACTAATTTTATAATTCAACTAAAATAGGGAGACCAAAATTGTAATTAAACCTTTTAATTAATAAAAAAAATTAACGGAAGTTAAAATATAAAAATAAAAAGTGCTATATATGTATTGTTTTTGTATTCAAATCATTAACCAGTATACTTATATTGTGTATTGCTTTTTTATTTGGACACGAGAATGAGTTTTGTTATGTATAAAATTAGCACAAACGTTGGTTCAATTGTGTGGGTTATTTTTACTGTTTTTCGATCATAATTAAATAAATAAAGTGTTTTTTTTTTAATAAAATATACAACATTATTTTAAGTTTAATTAAAAAATAAGAATCCACACATCATTAATATTAGAATAAGTGAATATTTAAGATGATTTAACATGATTGCATTCCCACATCTAAACGTATCACTCTTTCAATTAATGTGAAAATATGATTTTGTCTTTTATAAAACCCTCAACTTTTTAATTTCTCATTTTTTCACTCCATTTTCAAAATATTCGAAAGTTTTCAAAGTTTTAAAATGATAATTTTTAAAATAGAAAATTTCAGAATTTTTGAAATAGAAATTTTTTGAAACTTTTCATATTTAAAAACTTTCTAAATTTTTTAAATGAAATCTTATTTCAAAAATTTCAACATTTTAGAAACTTTCGAGATTTGAAAACTTTTGAAACTTTCTAAATTTTTGAAATGTAATTCTTATTTCAAAAATTTGAAACTTCCTAAAGTTTCAAAAATTTGACACTTCTGAAACTATAAATTTTGCATTTTCATATGTCTTGAGGGGTGGCAGATTTAGGTTTGGAGGCGCATGGTATAATTCTCTTTATTTAAATAGGTCAGACTCATACTTATAAAAAAATCTATTAAGCCTAATAGACCGGTCTATGTATATTTTATTATTTATTAATAATATTATTTCATATTTTAAAGTCGATCATTTAGGCAATCACTCAATAGTCATTTCATATTCAGTAGTCATTTCATATTCGACAATCATTTCATATTCAGTAGTCATTTCATATTCGACAATCATTTCATATTCAGTAGTCGTTTCATATTCGATGGTTGATCAATTAGACAATCACTCAATAGTCGTTTCCTATTTGTTTGAGAAGTAATAATGAGTGCGTTTGTTACCAGAAAAAATATATTCTTTGAAACCAAGAATCATTTCTTATGGTTTATAGCGTGTTTGTTTTAGATTTTTTAAAAATCATTTTGTCAGAAAAATCATTTTTTGTTTAATATATATAAATATGTACATTGATATTGATATGTGAAGAGCATCATGTGGTATGAGTTGAACATTATGTAAATTGGTATGGATATAGCATGTAACTTAATTTGTGTATAGAGACTAATCATGGAGTCTTTTTTTTTCTTGGAAGGTTGTTGCGGTGCGTTAGTTATTATTTTATTAGATTTGATTATAATTTTATTAGTTTCCCTTTTATATAAATGCATAATTTAACCTATTTTAAAAAAATGTAAAATATAATGTTTAAATATTTTCATATGAATAAGCCTTTTAAATAGGTTTTCAGGCTAAACTTTTCAAAGTATCTGGTTAAATTGAAGAACAAAAAGGTTTATGGTAGATCGTAAGCCAAAATTAAACCTTATAAATTAATTGTAGGTCAGGCTCAGGCTTTTGAAAGTTTGGCCTGATATATTCATACCCCTAATTACAATGTACACAGTTCCTCTTCTTTGGTCCTTGTGCTTGAAAATATATGTCCGGCTTCTAAGGCATTTGTGTATTTTCAGCTAATTGACATATTGATACTCCATTTATTTTTATATACTATATATAATAAAAATCCCAAACACCAAAGAAGCTCATAATTTTTTTTCTGGAATTTTCCCCAAAAAATAATATGACATTAAATGTTTTTCATCAACAAATATTAAAATTAATTGCATTTTTAATAAAAACAAAAAAAACAAATTTAAACAATAAATACATTTTAAAGTACCAACCAAAATATCAAACACATACGAGAAAATAGGAAACTTAAGAAAGATTCGTGCAAATATCATGTTCTAAGACCCATATTTTTTTCTATTAGTTACAGTTTTGAGAACGAAACTATTTTAGGTACATAGAATATAAAATCCAATTTTTTTTATTATTAATAATGTGTGAAATATATTTTTATTTATTTATTTATTTTTTATAATCTCTAATGTTGTTGTTATTATTATATTTTTTTCAATTATTATTTTAAAAAAATATATATGTGTATGACATGATCTATTTAATTTGACTAAATATGTTTACTAAGTATTTGAAAAAAAATGATTATAATAATAACAATAATGATAGAAAAGAAAGAAGCATGAATTGAGAAATTACATAATTTGGAGAGTGAATATTTGGGGTCTTAATGGACTTAGGTCGAAAACAATAAGTTCCTTGACTCTAGTGATAGAAAGGAAAAAAAATTGACGCCTCTCATTCACAATTTGAATACTCATATACAGCCTCTGCGAGAAAGAAAGAAAGAAAAAGAAATGGCTTATGAGAGAAAAATAAACTCTTAGTGACATATCCCCTTAAGTAAGAACTCTTTAATTACGATCATATTAAATTTGTATAATCATTTTTATTGTTAGTAGAACAAAATCTCTTAATGAAAAAAAAATTATTTTATGGTAAAATTGTTATTGTTGTTACTGGTAAAAAAAATTGATTTAAGTAAATGACTTTATGATGATAGATACTTTTGAAAATGGTGTTTGCTATGATTGTCTTACTTTGTAGGAAAATCATTTTTAGTTTAAAAAGTAAAATTGTGATATGCAATTTATTTTCTTAGAAGTGATCTTGATTTTATTATGATATTTATATAGAAACCTATTTTAATTAGAGAAGACGTTTATCTGTGTCAAAAATTAATTTTCATCAAGTAGAAGTCGTTATAAAGACTAGATCGTGATTTAATCAATAAAAATCGTTATTGACTACAAACTCAATTTTTTTTGTTAAAATTTTAGGTTGTACTAGTTTTAGTATTGAAGAAATTTTTAGAAACTTTATTGATGTTAATTATAATCATTTTTCTATAAACATTTTAAATGTTGTTGTTATAGTTATTTCTTTTAGAAGATTAAAGTTATGATTTTTATGAGACAACTATATGCATGTTGTGTTGATTTATATCATAATAATAATAATAATATTAAATATTAATAATGTGATTGTTTTATAAGAATTCGTCTAAATCTTAAACTAAAATCAAACTTTATTTGAGTAGGAGTTAGTAGTTGAAAGACAATTATATACTAAGTTAATTATTACTTTAATGAATATGTGAACTGAGTTGAACAAGAGTTTGTGGCGCATAATTCTAGAAATGACTTTGGTAACGTAATGGTATGACTCCATTTGTTTTCCTACTTGAATTATAAGTGATATAAATGCATTGTGATGTTATGTATTGGTTTTGTTTTTGTGTTATGTTTAAAATATGAGCTCTATGAATTATATGTTTATGAATGATATTATGAGATTAAGTAATTTGCGTATTTTTATTAGTAACGAGTGGTTATTCAAGATGTTGACTTTGTGTCTAAACTAGGTTGGTTTAGGACAAGGTTGAACGATTTTAGATGCTCTGATTGAGTGATCTATTTTATTACTAGCTAAGGTGATTGCATTGGTGGTCTGGACCTAGTCGCGAGTAAGTGACGAAAGTTCCTTGAAAAGGTAACGTGATTCAGAAAAATACTCAACGGTGGGGTACTGAACATGAAACTCAAAAGAGCATTTGTCCAATGGTGGTACATTGTCCAATGATCGAACTATTTGCTCTACATAGTTGTGATATTTTGGAATCATGCATTGACATATAATCTAACTAATAGAATTTGTGCTTTTGATTGATTTGTATCTTTAGTGCTTCGTGATTTTAACTGTCAAATAAGTATATGATTTATTTATATTTTTGCTACGACAACTATATATGCATGTTATTTTCTATGTGTTTGTTATTTTGATTTGACTGAACTCACATATAATGTTACTTGAGCGAATAATATCGCATACCAACCTAGTAAGAGAAACGCGGTGAAGTACAATAGCAAGCAGTTGGAGGATCTGAGATAGTTTTGTATTGGTGTGAGACTTATTGGAGGAGTTTTCCACAAGCGTTCAAAATTATGATCAACTAAGATTTATTTTTGTTTAGGGTTTAGAGTTTAGGATAAAACGTCAAGAGTTTTTGCTTTAGGAGTTTATTTTGTTTTACGTATTATATTTACTTTTGTAATTTCAAATACTTTGATTCATTATTTTTGAAAATACAATTAAAAAAATTATTAATTGATTTTAAAGTAAATGAATATTAAAAACAATCTTATAAAAAAAATTGAATTTATATTTTTAAGTTTAGAATTTCATTAGTTAATATCTAAAAAATAGGGAAGCTACATCAAATGTTTACTAATTCAAGTCTTACATTGAATAATGGAAGAAAAAAAATAAATATAGAGTTAGGTTAATTTTTTTTCAACAAAAAAAATCTAGTTCTTTTGATGTATTGGAGCTTAGGTTTGTGTGTCTTAGAGAGGATTTTCAATTTTTTTCCTAGTAAAAATTGTGTTTGAGAGGGTTTACATTTTTTCATGTAAGTAATACGAGGGTTTGCAATTTTGTCCTCGTAAAAATTACAAGTTGAATAACGAAATATTTTGTTGTAAGATTGTGGTGTAGGTATGAAATGTTTAACCACATTAAATTTGTGAATTGTCTTTTATTTATTTCTTGTTTTTTATGAGTGTGTTTTTATTTGTGTAGAGATTTTTCCATCTGTTGACATTTAAACAACGATCCAATCATGGGAATAAGATAATCATTGTAGCGCGTTGTGCCATTTGTTTTAAGAGAGATCATCGTATTGGTGTTTGTTTTAAAGATACGAGTTATGACTATATTAAAGTTGGATTTTACTTTGTTTGACGAGATAATGAATTTCGTGTTATGGTAATGGACAATCCAACACTATTTGGTCCAACATGGTCTTGATAGTGCTTTAGAAATAGATAAACCAAGTGAGTTGAAAGATTCAGAGTGGAGTATGGTACACAAAAAAGCATTAATGAGCACAATTATTGATTGACACTTTCTCCACAAATTAAAGTGATAGTGTTGACATAAACTTCTCCAAATAATTATGTAATTTGTTGGAATCCAAGTTTTTGTCAACCACATTAACCAATTCATTGATTATGAAAATGAGTTTGTACTCGTTGAAGATGGAAGATGATGGTAATATGTTCGATCATATTAATAAGTTCAATAAACGGATATCTAGAGTTATGAATGTATCATAATTATCAAAGATGAAAAGCAAGCATTACTTTTTGTTGACTTTACTACCAAAATCATATAAATAACTCATGAAATCAATGTGAGTAGGACATAATACATTTTAACAAGATGAAATCGTTAACATCTTCAAAGAGGAGTCAACATTTGATGAATATTGACAAATCTTTTGAAGCCAATCAAATGCGTATAACTAAAGGTGAGCAAGGAAAGAAATATGGTGATCAATATAGTATAAAATTTCAATCAAGAGATATGAGTATACTCTCAAATATCATTGAAAATAGTTTGGTCATGTACTATTTAAATGTTTAAAATGAGTAGACATAGAAGTTAAGGAGTATCCCTTCTATAAATGTGGTTAGTTATGAAGATGATATCTTATTCTTTTAGGATGAAGTTGATGACAAATTGAAGAAATGTGAGACTTAGAATAAAAATTAATATATTGTGTCAAAGTATTTACTCATCTAAGTCCGCTTCGAGTTGTGGGAAGAAAAATAAAATAAAGAGTTAGGTTAAGGTTTTTATACCACAACAATTTTTGTTCTTTAGGTGTATTGGAGCTTAAATACTTTAAGAGGGTTTGCAACTTTTTCGTACCACATAAGCTAAATTAAACGAGTGACTCTGAATTTATTTTTGTATGACCAACATCTTTGGCTCTCTTTTCTGCTGATGTAACAAATTAATTTCATTTTTACACTACGCCAAAAATAACATTTTATAGTGCGTCTTATTAAATATAAGTATTGTTGTAAGATATTTTAAAAATAACGGAGGATACAGCATCGCTTTTTTGACAAGCGCTGTAAAAGACTTGTGCTTTCACATAATTAAATGACTTATTAGAGCGTTTTTTGGAAAAGTGTTGTAAAAGACTTTTAAAAAAAAATAAGGAGGTCTTTTACAGCGCTCTTTAAAAAACACTGTAATAGACTTTTAAAAAATAAAATAAAGAGTTCTTTTACAATGCTCTTTAAAAAAGCATTGTAATAGGCTTTTAAAAAATAAAATAAAGAGAGGTCTTTTACAATGCTCTTTAAAAAAGCACTGTAATAGGCTTTTAAAAATAAAATAAAGAGGTCTTTTATATTGCTCTTTAAAAAAGCACTGTAATAGGCTTTTAAAAAATAAAATAAGATCTTTTACAACGCTCTTTAAAAAAGTGTTGTAATAAACTTTTAAAAAATAAAATAAAGAGGTCTTTTACAACGCTTTTTAAAAAAACGTTGTAATATGATTTTATATATAACAGTAAACCGCTTCAGTTTTCTCTTTATTACATAAATTTCACTATGCTTCAGTGTCCTTCTCCTCTTCATTATCCTTCTCATTGTAAACCTTATTGTCCCTACGAACCATATTGTTAACTATCTTCATTGCAAACTATCTTTATATTTGTTACTATCCCTACGAACATTATTACGTACTCTTCTCATTACGAATCCTACTCGTTCTACGAACCGTTCGTATTTCTGTGCATTCTCGCTGTTCTTTCTTAAACGAAACCGTAACCCTACGTATTTCTTCGCACACTTCAGGTATTGTATTCATTTATTTGATAGTGCTTTATAAGTTTTCTGAGCTCAAATGAGTGCTACAGTGTCAAAGCAAAAGTCAAATAAATCACATGGATTCTAATAAAGGTTTGAATTATATGCCTTTAAAATTTCATTAACAATTAATACACAAATATTTATTGACTTATATTTTATTTTATAGTGCCCTCGTCAAACTAACAATACAGACTGCAGATACTATATATTGCGATTTATGAAGGAGAATGTTGATATAATCCCAGAAAGAGATCTAACTGAAATAAAAGAATGTACCTATTACAGCACATTTTTTTAAAAACACCGTAAAACTAGTTCAACAAGCAGTGTGTTTTTAGAAGAGATTTACAGCCCTTTTTTATTTTAAAGAGCGTTGTTGTATCTTTTTACGACGCTAGATAATACAACGTTTAATTTTAAAAAAAAATATTATAAATGCCTTAAAAAAAAACGTCGTAAAATACCATTTTTCGCGAAGTGTTATTTTCTTTTGTCCATAAAAACTTGTGAGGAATTTATAGACCGTATTTTCCTTCATATCGTTAGTTAATTTTTTTTTATGAAGATTTAACTTTTGACTTTAAAAAATAATTTTAATGTATTTTCCACTTTATTGTATGCATCAGTTACTTCAGGTGTTTTTATTGGTTCACTATTGTTTATCTTTTCACTCCGTATTCTTCCTCTTCCTATTGGAAAGTATATAATTCTTGCTTCTTGAAGGAAAAAAATTGCTTATGACCATAAAAGAAAGTGGTTGGAAAAATATATCGGAGTCATCTATAATTTTTAGAGGAAATTTCAAGAATCATAAAGAAATTAAAAAAAAATAGTGGAAATAATTTAATAAAAATTTGATAAAAATTTTCTCATGATTTTTAAATATATATATATATATATATATTAATATATTAGAATGAATAAAATAGAATATGCTTAATTGCACTTTTGGTCTCCTATTATATGTGAAAATTGAAAGTAGTTCCTCCATTTTGTTTGTCCCCAGTTTTAGTCCCCCAAACTGAATTTGAGGCCAAATCAGCATGAGGTGTCATTTTTTAATGACGTGTCAAGAAATATCTGACGTGGCAGACGCTGACGTGGAATAAATTTATTATTATATTATTTTTGATTAAAAAATATAATTTTTATTTTTAAAAATCATTTTAATAATTGTTAAATATTTTAAAAAATCTAATTAAAATTATTAAAATAAAATTAAAAGAAAATGGAGAGGTCGCGCCACACACGCGGCCACACACAGCGGTGATGGTGTTTGAGCTCCTCTTTCCTTTATTTTTTTTATGTTTCTTCTTCTTTCTCACCCTATCCAACCCAGTAACAGTAACAAAAGGGGTGTTTTTGATGATGTGAGTTTAAGTTCGTTCAAAATAAAGGAAATGTGAATTTGACTTTATTATTTATCATGAACCATCTTCACACTGCTCAACGCCTAAATCTTCATTCTTCATCTCGTTTCACTACACTCAGATTCTTCAAACACAAACACTAACCATGCGAACAATGTCAGAAGGAGAAGCACCTTTGGAGAGTAAAAATTGAAACTTCGGTAAAACCCTTTTGTGGGTATCGCAGGTAAGAAGCCATGGTTCTCTTTTGATGATGTTTTGCATGTCTGTATCAGTGAAACCGTGGGTTGTGAAGAAGTTGAGAACTAAATCGGGTTTTTGAGAGGAGTTGAAACGAACCTGTTTGGAAGCTTTGAGTGCTAATTCAAGTGAGAAGTTGAATTTGTTGATGAAGTAGGAAACGGCGAAGGAGTTTGGAGTTGTGGTGGTGGTGAGGAATTTGAGAGAAAATGGGAAGGGGAAATGGGAGAGTGTTTTGGAAATGGCGAAAGCATTGAGGGAGAGGGAGGATTTGAACATGGTAAATCCCTGTTTGTTTGTTTGTTTGTTAGGTTTAACCTTAGAGGATTTGAACATGGTAAATCCTTGTTTGTTTGTTTGTTAGGTTTAACCCAATAACAGTAACAAAAGGGGTGGGGAGCTTGTTTCTTTGCTTTCTTTGCTTTCTTGCATCGCGGGCTTGTTTTAGCAAGTATTTGCACGGCGGAAAAACACGAGTAGGGAATCGTTGCCATGGATGTTGACATATGAGGTTAGGTCATGGGGGGTATAAAGCGAGGTAATGGTGGTTTATGTGGGGATTTGGGTGGAGAGGGAAAGATTTGGTGTGGATGGTCCAATTATTAATTTTATTTTAATAATTTTAATTAGATTTTTTAAAATATTTAACAATTATTAAAATGATTTTTAAAAATAAAAATTATATTTTTTTAATTAAAAATAATATAATAATAAATTTATTCCACGTCAGCGTCTGCCACGTTAGCTATTTCTTGACACGTCATTAAAAAAATGACACCTCATGCTGATTTGGCCTCAAATTCAGTTTGGGGGACTAAAACTGGGGACAAATAAAATGGAGGGACTACTTTCAATTTTCACCTATAATAGGGGGACCAAAAGTGCAATTAAGCCAATAGAATAATAGTAAATAATATCATTCATTGATTGAACAAACTATTATAAACCAAAGATTTTATATATTGTGAATAACTTCTAATAACCCTTAACAAATTCAATTAACTATACCAAATATAAAACCGCATATAACTTGTTGGTTATTATGCCCTCTAATTATTAAAAACTTATATGACAGTCTAATTATATATTGTGCACCACGATTTTTATACTGGTTCAGCCGTCTGTTTGACGGCCTACGTCCAGTCCTAAGATCAAACCGATCTTAACCTTTTCCAATAGAATCGTTTAGAGTATACTTTACAAATTGTCCAGCACTCCTAGCCTATCTATCTTAAAGACTCTCTCACGCTTCTATTGCACACCCACTGTATCCCTCGAGTCACTCGACAGACTCTCCCAAGATCACAGTGAAACTTCTTCTTCTTGAGCCCTCTCAACAAAGAAGATAGCTACCAGTTTCTATACTGGATTTTTCGCAGTTCTTTCTTTACAAAAACGTTGTTACAGAAAAGATAAAATGAATACAGAGTTTGTCTCAATCACTACAATGTATCTCACACAAGAAGTCTTTTTCCAATTAAGTGTTTTGTGAGATATTCCTTCCTCTCTCAAGTTGTCTTTTTTAGCTCTCTAAGATCATGAAGAGTATTTGGTTCATATCTGAAAAAGTAATATCAATGGTTATTCAAAGTATGACAAAAGTTGTGTTCCAAAATTCTTGAGAGAAAGTGATTGAAAAACGTTTATACAGTTTCTGAAAAACAACATATAAATCGATTTACTAATCGATTCATTAATGTATTAAAATAGGCTTAATCGATTTCCCAATCGATTATCGCGGATCTTATTTTTCTTGAATCTTGAAACTACATAAACTAATCGATTACGTAATCGATTATTTTAATGCACTTTTCAGAAAATGAAATGTAGTTCATATTGGAATCGATTGCATAATCGATTAAAGGTGTTTTGTTCCAACAACGAGATCAAAACAATCGATTACTCAGTCGATTCATTAATTCCCATAATCGATTTGGCCATAGGCTAAGTTTTCTCTGTGACTTAAAATTTTATTTCAATCGATTTGGATTATTACAGAGAGTTAGCTTATTTCACGCAAATAGATGTGCCAATCAATTTCACTAGTCACAGGGACTCAATGGGTTTTCATCAAATCGATTCATCAATCGATTTTGCTTATTACAGGGATTTAGCTTATTTCAAGCAAATCGATGTGCCAAACGATTTCATTGGTCACAGGGACTCAGTGGTTTTTCATCAAATCGATTTGGCTTATTACAGGGATTTAGCTTATTTCAAGCAAATCGATGTGCCAAACGATTAGGTGCTATGTTTCTAAAAAATGATTTACCAGTTGGTTTAGTCAATCAATTGCCTAATCGATTGATACCAAACTTGTTTCAAAAGAAATTTGTTTCAATGGATTATCAAATCGATTGTGTTTATCACAGAACATGTTCTTTTTGAAATCTTATTTTCGAAATCGATTAGCTTACTAAAAGCCTTGGTTCTGTGATTTTCACAATAGATGTGTTAATCGATTATTTTACTAGCAGTTTAGTTCAGGATTGGAACAATCGATGTGCTAATCGATTATTCTAATTTTCAGCTTGGTTCTGTGATTTGAACCATCGATATGCCAATCGATTGGGTCACTTAAGGCTGTGTTTTGATATTTCCAAAATCAACTTATCAATGTGCCAATCGATTGTCTAATCGATTGTTTAATCACAGAGTACACATTTTCATACAACCCTTTACAAAATCGATTGCCTAATCGATTTTCTCAGTGATTCTTCCAACTTTGGTTGATTCCTTGAGTCCCAAGCTATTGTCTCAAGTATGTAGGGTTGATTTGTTGTTCCTGAAATTTCACTCAGTTTAAAATGTTAGATTTATCAACTGATGTATGTTTGTCAATGATATCAAAATGGACTTATGTCTTACAATAACTAACTAATAAACGATAAAGAAAAATATTATTAAATTAATTGTTTATCTAATATCTCTTCTTCCAATTATATTAAGGATTTAATTCATATACCCATCAATATTATAGAAATATTTTATATTATTAGTTAATTTATTATAGATATTTTACTTATGTGAGACCTACATTTAAAATCATGTTTAGAATAATTATAATGTTTAATAATATAAAACATTTTATATTAAATTTTTTTTCTATACCATAAATGAATGATAATTTTGTAAAATAATTCATAATTTATTTTTTTAATACAAAATTAACTATATTTTTTAATTTTGCGAAATTGCTAAAGGGATTTACAATTTGGAATATAGGAATAATAGGTATCTAGCTAGTAATTTAAGAATGATGACTTATATATTGGGACAAACTTTTTTTCCAGTTATCATAGATTGACTTTTTTAAAGAAAAATTGATGAAATGATTAGATAAATAGTTAATATTATTATAACTTATTATATGTATAAGATTTAAAAACTTTATTCTTTAAATTAATTGAACCAAATACACTTATTATATTCCTAAAACTATATTATGTCTTTGTTCTGAAAGGATAGTGCTCGGAAACAAATTTAGAGAGATGAATATGCGCACTCTACGGAACCTTTTTTTTTTTTTTGTCACTACACAAAAACAAACAAACAAACAGTCGTGAAATTAAAATATATATCTATAAAGCAAGCCCATATATAAGAATGTACCTGGCCGTAAACCTTGATCAAAAATGTATCTGACCGTGTTTCAAAGTCACTCATTTACTACTATACTTGGGTGAGTTGTGTCAAGTCCATCACCACTTTAAAAAAATTAAAATAGAGACTTGGATAAGAATGAAAACAATGCATCAAAATAAATAATTTAAACAATTAACAATTGTTTTATTATATATTAAAGAATGTCACTTAAGATTTTTATATTTCTTGTAAACATTTTTTTGTAAAAATTAATGTTTTTTAAGAAATAATTGTATTTTCTCTTAAATATTAACAACAAATGGTACTTTTAATTTTGTTTTTAATGTAATAATTTTTTTTTATTTTTAAAGAAAATGTTAGGAAACATAATTTAATTATCTTGACTCTATTGGTGATATTTATCTTGAAATATCTTGAGTCAAAACAAAAATCTTAAAAAATCTTTTAATTAATGTAATTTATATTTTTTTAATAACCTTTTTATTTATAACGACACAATTCAAATATTAGAACCACTTTGATTAATAAGTTTCCATTTCGCAATATTTTTTTTAACAAGAGGTTACGTTGTTATTTTCATGGAAAAGAAGTCTATGAATGATACTTTTGAGAATGCGTTTTTATTTTATTTTTTTATGAGATCAAGATTGATTATATTTTGTTATTTTTTGCGAATATATTTATAGTTAAGCTTCTTGATCAAGAGTAGTGCTTTTTCTCTCATTATCAGTGGCGGAGCTTTGTTGGGACTAAGGGGGGCCACGGCCACCCTAAAAAAAAACTATAGGTATAATGACTAAAATGTCCATCTAAAAATTAAAAAATTTTAAATTTATCTAAACTTAATTGAGTTTTCTCTTTCTTCCTCTCTCTTCCATCCAGCCTTCCTCTCTCCTTCTCTCCCTTTAACTTACAAGTTCCAGCCTTCCTCTCTCCCTCCTCCATAATCAGATTCATGAATCAAGACAAACGTGCGGTCAATCGCTCGCTGCGGCCAATCGTTCGTCTGCTTGACTGCCTCTGTCCGTGACCATTCGTCGTTGCCTCTCTACTCACCGCAACTTCATCAGTCATCTCTCTCTAGATCATCTCGTTGTTGTTTTGTTCAAAATGTTCGAATTTCTATTTTGTTATTGCTGATTTTTTTTAATTAGTGTTGATTTTTGTTAAGTTTGATTTTTGTTAAGTTTGATTTTTGTTAGCATAAAATTTAAAGCTTATATTGTTATTGTTGAGTTTAGAGTTTAGATTTGTAGTTTGAAATTTTGATTTGGAGTTTTAATTAGCTGATTTTTGTTTAGAGTTTTTGTACTGCACATAAGTTGTTTGAGTTTATGTCAATATAAAGTGTTTGAGTTTTTTTTTGTCGTGTGTTTGAGTTTTTTTTTGTTGCACACAAGGTGTTTGAGTTTTGTTGCATTTTTGTTTGAATTTTTTTATCCATATAAAGTGTTTTATGTTTATTGAATTGATTAATTTAGATAAGTTTGTGAGAATGAAAAAGAGTAGAAGAATTGATTTTTTTTTCATAAGAAAAATTTGTGAGAGTGAATTATGTCTGCCACCCCAAATTTTTCGCTGTCACTGCTCATTATTGATAACCTAACAAAATAAGCAAACTAAACAACATAAAGAATTGTTTGTGGCTGTGGTTAGGAGTGAGAATAGTAATGATTATTATTAAATATATTAATGTCTTAATTAAGATCACGATCAGGTATAGGCCTCAATCAGAATATATGTAAAATAAAAACAAAAAGAATTATAGTTTCAATAAAACAAAAGGGATTTCAGCATCATTACTTTTTTAATCTAATGAACTTATGTGATACGTTTGCCGTGTAGGATTTCCACCACTTAATTCGAATGACGATGTGAATGTTTTGATGTAAATATTTTATATTTTAATTATTTAGTCATTGAAACCCATTACGAAGACAACATTATTGGAAAGGGCCATAACAAGTCAGCATCTCTGATGTTAATTTCCAAAGTAGCTTAGTATTATAAATGGAATCTTCGAGATAAAACAGATTCTTCAACCTTTTAATCAATAAAATTAAAGCATTTGACTAATTTTCAGATTTTTTTTATAATTGTTCCATTTTTTAATATTTTTTTCCTAAAATATTCAATAAATTAATATATCAAAATATCTATTTTTATATGACCATGAGGAGAAATTGGATAACAGTTCATCATATCCTCAAAATGTGACGTTTTACGCACATATTTTTTTTTATATATTGATAAAATAAAACAGAAAATAATAAATAATTAAAAATATTAATTACTAATTAAAAATAATATAAAATTAATAAAAA
>JBBPBT010000941.1:1230906-1242547 GCA_037974875.1 Cicer bijugum | reverse complement strand
AGTAGGTGTAGTTCAAATGATAAAAAATTGTATTTTATTTAATAAATTAAAATGGGGTTTAAACATGTACTATTCGTCTATCTCACATATCTAATATGTATAAGTTTTAGTATTTTTTAATAATAATAATAATAATAATAATAATAATAATAATAATTAATGTTTAATAGTCATCGAAATCACTAAACAATTAACAACTACAATTCTATTTATAATTTTTACGCCTCCATTGTAATTTTCACATATACTAATATTAAAAAAAAAACAATTAATCTCTCAATTTTATGTATAAATTTTACCAAAATATTTTTAATTTAACTTTTTCGTTTTTAAAAATAAATTAGAATATAAATAAAGAGTAAGCTTATAAAAACAACAAAATCACAAAATAACTTGAAAAATACTTATATTGAGAGACATATTTTTTTTCTCAAAAGAGGTTATCGACATAAGAGGTACTCTAACTAGACAAAAGAGGGTGCAAAAGTATTGGATGTGTCTGAAGGTGTGTATGTTCCCTCAGCCATCTTCTAATAACTGTTTGGCTTCCAATCTCTGCAGTGTTGTCCTGTTTGCTAGCAATTTTTATATAATAAAAAAATACATGTGACATGTCTCTATCTATTTAATCTAATATATATCTACACATAAAGTTCATATACATTGCAGTTATCCCGTAGTGGGTATTATAATTGATCTGCAGGTGTTCATAGTAAAGAGTTACTTTTTAATTTACAATTTGTGTTTGGAGTTTAATTAATTCCAAAATTAAAATTAGTTTTAGATACAAATGCTGCTAATTTTAGTTTCAAGTGATTGGTTTAGCGGTAATTATTTTTTAAGAAGTCAATTTTTTAAATTTATTTTTGTTGAAAAAAATTAAATTCTAAAATAATTTATGTTTATATTTATTTACATAAAAGTGAATTGAAATAAAAAATTTGAAATTAAAAAATAATTAAATTATAGACATTAAGTTTCAAATAACAACTTTAAATTAAAATTGAATCAATGAAAAATCAATGCTACTTCTTAACAATATATTATTTAAGTCAATTTCATTATGCTAAAATGACAAGAATTTGAATCCAAACAACAATATATGATATAGTACAAATTTTACTTTATCTAATTTCTCTATTTTTTTTTGTTTTGAAACACATTTGGATTTTGGATTTTCTTTTAATTTTTTAGAATACAAGTATGTATAATAAACTTGACCAAATTTTTTTAAAGTATAAATGTGCTCTTTCAATAAACTTAAATTTTGATTTTTTTTTTCTATAAAAATAGATAAAATTAAATTTTTATTAAAAAGTGGGGGTAGAGATATAATTGGGTGGGGTATGGGGTAAATATTTTGCATATGCATATGAAGATAAAGATGCTATAGTTTTAAAAAAAAATGAATAGTGAGTTCATTCAACAGCTGGCCCATTGGTCGTATGAGTCCATTTTTATATTTTTATTTTTGTATCTTTCACAACACCATGCATGCAGGCCTCATAATGTCTGGATTCAAAAGCTTAGATTAGAGGCTTTTTTTCTAACTAGTAAATGAATTATTTTTTTTTTTTTATCACCTAGAGTCTTCTCAAAACCCTCTAATTTTTTTTTATTTTTTTTAATAAATTTACAAATTTAGAAATATATTTTATACGTAGAAATTGATTAATTCAAACGTATATTTTATGTATTTAACAAAATTAAAGGTGAGAAAAAAAATACCGTTAACAAATATTTATTTTGTGAGACCTACAACAAAGGTTTCAGTTGTTTTGGATTTGGTTCCGATTCAACTATTGGTTCCTTTAGATAGTGGAATTTGAAGGAATTGAGTTGTCAATCATAGTCTCACATTAGTTTGATTGGGGAATTAAAAGACACTAAAAAGTACTAATAAGGAGGTTTCATGTCAATTATGAGAAACTAACATTTACCTATAAAAAAAATTAGGGTCAAGTAAAATTTTATCCCTTTAAAATTACAAAATTAACATTTTTTAGCTCTTACCAAATTATTATCTAATCAATTTTAAAAGTTTTTTCACAAAAAAATTAATTTAAAAATTAATTTTTAAGTTCATATTTTTATTACTTTTATTTTGAATTTATAACAATTAAAAATTTATATTTATGATCTATTTAACAAGATAAATAAATTAGCTTATAACTAGTTTATGAACTTATAACATTCGTTTTGTTATAATTTATAGCATTTTTTATAATTTACTTCACGAAATTTGTTAAACATCTAAAACAATTAATTTTACTTTTCAAATTCGGGGTGGATTTTCTTAGAGGTGGGGGAGGTTATGATCATCATAGAATTTTCTTCTTTGATAAAAATAAATATATATACTTACATTATTATTTATTTATAATATATATTATATATAATGAATGTTTTATTAACTATTTAAAATTGTAAAGTAATTTAGTGGTGACGAATTTTTTTATAAATTTTATGTTCATGGTTTGACTCTATATGATAACGGTCTCTATTATTTTTATTATAAATATAATAATTTATTTGATAAAAAATATAAATATTTAAATTTCAACTAGACACTATCATTACATCTAAAAAGTAAAGTTATTGATTTTTTTCCATATAAAAGAGTTAAATTTTAAATGATAACCACTTAATTAAAATGTTGGAATTCCTTACCACTTAGATTAACCGAATGTTTGATAGGACACTTAGCTACACATGTTGAGATATAAAAATTGAAAAGTGTAGTTCTTTTATATTGCTAATACTTTATGCTATTTGGATATCTAATGGAGAGTGGAATGAGATGTAGAGGTATAGAGTGGAACAGAAGAATCTCATTGTTCTATCTATTGTTTATATATTTTAATGGTAAGATGGAGAAAAGTTGTTCCATCCCATTCTATTTAAATTGGAGGGGAAGTTCGAAAAGGTAGCATGGGCGTGTGCACCTTCTTCATGAAGTAGAAATAGACGTATAGTTGTAAATTTTGGGTCGTTTTATATATTGTGTATCCCAAAGTTTAAAGTAAATATAAAAGATGTTTTTCAGTAAGAAATATTATCAATTTTCTTTAATTGTGATAAACTTCGACTTTTAGTATAAACTTTTTACCTATGTACTCTCGACTTAATTCAACTTTGTAATAACTCTTTCTTTCTCTCTAGTTTAATAGATATTTCTTTATTTATACAGAAAAATTGACCATTTTTAAGATAGTTCAAAAGACTCTTTTACTATTTATGTGATAACTTTTAGTGATATTTTCTAGATTTTTGACAGATTTGAACATATAAAACAGATAAATGCCTTATATGAGAAACTTATTATATTGGGGAGATTTGCACATATAAAATGGAGAAATCTTTAATATTAGTTGAATTAATATATCAAATTTTATATAAGTGATTATTACATTCGTCTTAAAATATAAAATCGTCTTAAAAAAAGTTTAGTTGTGATGAATTTTTTTTAAGAAAAAAAGTTTAGTTATGATGAATTTTTTTAAAGAAAATTATTGTTATAAAGATAAGATAAAAGGTTAATTAACGAATATATATTTCAAAAATAATAAAAATTGTTTTTTTTTTATTTATTTATATTTTTACTGTTATTAAAAATATAAACAATTGTTGACTTAAAAAATATTTTATCTTCTTATTATTAAGTGAAATTAACATAAATTTTAAGAAATGAAAAAAACAGGTCTTTACAAAATAAACAAATTTTTATTGTTTTTCTCTTTTAAAACTTTAAAAATACAAAATAATAAAAAAAATATCAATTGCCGATAAATTTTAATATTCTTATTAATTTTATTTTTATTTTTATAATTTAATTAATGAAATGTTATTTTTAAAGACAAATGAATTATCTCCCTTTAAGTTCAAAGATAGCCTTATATGATAATTCATATAGCATGGGATGAGCCAATTTTTTTCACAAGATAAACATAGTAGCATTGCAATTGAACATTGACATCACCACATAACATGGAGGTTTGGAAATTGGAAGATGGAACCTTAACATGTCACACAACCGTAAGAGCAGCATCAGCAGGAGCAATGGTACACGTGTCACGAGAGAATCATGTCCACGTGTCATGTATGCACGACAAGATACAGTTATTTTTGTTAAACCCACCACTCAAAAACCTGAGAAGAAACACTTTGCAATTTGTATGCCCACTAAGAATGGCACTCAATTGAATTAAACAGAATTTGATGGAGAGGGTCCCACGTGAGATCTCGGTCACCCACGCTCAAAGTCAATTCAACCCCTTAAATTAAACGCACTTTCAAAACTCAACCCCACATAAATCATCATCATCTACCAGTATTTCAATAACATAATTTACGACTTTAATTTAATTAAATATTCAGTACAAAGCTTTACATAAGTAAGTAAAGTTTAAAAAAATTTATCATCACTAACAATTTTTTTTTATTTTTTTTTATTTTATCCCTCTTGTTCAGGCAAGATTCAAACTCAACTCAAGTTTTCTTCCATAAACTAAAATTTATTAACTACTTGAGTTAATTATGTGATTTGTCTGTAATAACAATTATATAAAAATATGTTTTTTTTTTGTTAAGAAATAGTAAGTACCCCAAAGAGATGTGAGCAGTTGTTAATAAATTAAATATAATTTATTAATTTATTTATAAATGCATTGCAAAGTGTATATTCCAACTGATTGAAAATCTAAATTGTGTTGAATTTTAATGTAAAACTTTTATTTTTAATTGCTTAACAAATGTCCTTAAATAAAACTTTTCTTTTATAAACAAAAATATGTTTTTTTTGTTTAATATGTGACAACAATGATTACATGATAGCTGCTTAAAAAATTTCATGACAGCAAAAATCATGGTTAAGAATTAATTAATTTGGTGCAGGACTTTTAAATGCTCAATTCTTTTAATGAGGAAATTCGATAACATCAAAGTTACAAAATTAGAAATTTCATTAATGCTATACCTAAAATTCAAACAAAAAAATTAACATCAATGTCATTTATTTACTCACATAAAAAACTCTCACATGGACTAGTCAGTGTTCAACAATCTTAGTGGTGCGTTACTTTTATTTTTTCACAAATTTCTAATAACTCCATCATAAAGTTGATATGAATAAAAAAAAATGTTGGTATGAATAACATCGTGTATTGATTCATTTGCAATTTTTTTAAGCCAAAGTTAACAACAACATGAAAGCTAAAAACCTTTTTGAGAGTGTGAGGTGGGTCTTGCATAGTTTCTTTAATCATGCTTACCACAATATTCAAAACCCATTTCTCAAATACATCAAATATTTATTCTAAAAAAGAAAAAACCAAACTTGTTGCTACTAATGAAGCTTTTTTTCCCTTTCCTTTTCTTTGTTCTTTTGTTCAATTATTTTGCATTTTCTGAATCTGATGTTGGTGTTGGATACAAATTTATGGTTGTAGTTCCTATGAAGTATGATGTTGGTTTCATAGCAAGTGGTTTTTTTATGGAGACTAATGAGACAGAACCAAATTTCAGAGTTGCATTGAGAATTGAAGGTATTAATGGGAAATATTCATGCTCATTGCAAGTTTTTGTTGGTGATGTTAAGGTTTGGGATTCTGGTCATTACTCCAAGTTTTATGTTACTGAGAAATGCTTGGTAGAGTTTACTATGGATGGTGATTTAAGGCTTAAAGGTCCTAATGAAAAAGTTGGATGGAAAACTGGGACTTCAGAACAAGGTGTGAAGGTAAAATCTTTAGCCCCATATTAGCCATTAGTGTTACCTGTATTATATTATCCTCATTAGATTATAGCTATACAGCACTAATACTTCATATTGAAGGTGTATTGGTCTTCAACACATGTCAGTACTGATATGGCTTGGCATTGTCACTGCACGGACTTATAGATATACCGATAATGATATAGATTTTGTTTGAATGAATAGCTTAATTAAGTGTTTATAGTATAAATGTGTATTATACAAGTGTTTATATATAAGTAATTTCTATAACATAAATAAAATTAAGTCAAGCTGAGTTGTTATAAGTCATATGAAGTTTGCATAAGCTATTATGAAAGCTTATCAAATAAGTTGAGAATAGCTATGAATATGTTATAAACTATTTTCTTAAGCTCTTTCAAACAGTTTGAATTTCACGAATGTTTATGCTAATAGATAAAATAAATATAAACTATAGACTGTTTTTCTAATCTATCTTGATAAGCTGAAAACAACTTATTGATTGAAATGTCATAATATAAATGAAAATCCATGTAACTAATGTTGCCTATAGATACTCAATTAAGCTGCATTGCATAGAATCTAATACATGGTATGTTGCATTGACTCATTTGATGCAGAGATTACAAATCCTGAAGACAGGCAACCTTGTGCTTGTAGATGAACTCAACAATATAAAATGGCAAAGTTTCAATTTTCCAACTGATGTAATGCTCAGAAGCCAGCAACTCGACATCGCGACTCGATTGACATCGTCGCGAACCAACTCAAGCTTGTTCTACTCTTTTGAAATTGAAAACAATAAGGTTGCTCTATATGTGAACTCTGGTAAGTTGAAATATTCTTATTGGGAATTTCAACCTTCTCTGAATAGAAGTATTACATATATTAAGCTAAGTTCAAAAGGGTTGTTATTTTTTGATGTCAAGTACAAGAAAATAGCACAAATTCCATCACAAAGTATTCATCCAATAAAGTTTTTAGCACTGAAAAATGAAACAGGAAATTTTGGACTTTATTACTACTCATCTGAGAAATCAAAGTTTGAGGCTTCATTTCAAGCACTTAACAGAACATGTGATCTTCCAATTTCTTGTAAACCTTATGGTATATGTACATTTTCCAATACATGTTCATGCATTCAGCTTTTTACAAATGATGACAGAAAGGGTAGTAGTTCTGATTGTAATGAAGGATTTTCTGGAGGGTTTTGTGGCGGTATAGAAGCAGAAATGCTGGAAATTGACAATGTAAATAGTGTGCTCAAAGGTGTTACTGAAATCATTAATGTTAGCCGCGAAACGTGCTCGGATTTATGCTTACAGGACTGTAAATGTGCTGCTGCTTTGTATATTAGGAACGCGAGCGCGGCCGCGGCCGAATGTTATCTTTATAGACTAGTCCTTGGACTCAAACAGGTAGATGAAGGAACAGGATTTAGTTATCTGGTTAAAGTTCCAAAGGGAAGTGGTAGAAATGATGAGAAGCATAATGTGAAAAGATGGATATTTGTAGTAGTAGGAGTTTTTGATGGTTTTATAATTTTGATTCTTGTTGGAGGTTTTGGTTATTGGTTGATCAAAAGGAGAAGTCATAGCTTAAATTCATGATCAAGAATTTCATGAGGAAGTTAAGTTCAGGTTTAAGTTTTGAATTCATTTGTGGAAAAATAAAGAAAGAAAAAAGATATAGAAATGATTTATTTTGACATGTATACGTAGTTTTGGTTGAGATTGGCATTCATAGATCATCCAAGTAATTGAAAATGCTGCTTATTTGTAGCTTATACAGAACTTTAGTTATAAGTGATGAAAATAGAAATCTGAAGTTTTTTTAAAGTAATTATTAATCTCAACGATTTTCTGATAACTAAAAAGATAATGAATTAATGTAGTATTGAAAATTTATATTAAAGGGGTGTCTGATATCTAAAATATATTGATGTTAGATTCTGGCATATGTATTTAAATTCAATCATTTTTCATTTTTACAAACTACTATCATTAAACTAGTTTGTGTTTTAATTGGTGTTTCATATATTGCTAAAGATCAAAGGCTGAAACTTTTCTACATAAAAGAATGGGAAGGGAAATCTTTCATCTGTATGTCGATCTTTATGGTCAATTGGATAATTGAAATTTGACGAGTATATAGGCCTGGCCCAAGACGTTATGAAGTCTAAAACAAAATTATTTGACGAAGTCTTTTCAAGAGTTATTAAATAAATTATTAGTATTTTAATTAATAACTATAGAAAATTTCTTTAATAGAATTAATGACATTATCAAATTTAATTTTTCTATATATTTTTTTAAAATGACATAAGACATTTCAACTCTTCTACAACATTAAAAAGTTATGTAGAATTTTTTATCTTTTAATTGAAAAAGAGAATAGTGTGTATACGTTGTACTAGTCCAATAATTCATGTTAACAATATGTACATTTCTTACGAGAGAAATGTACTCATTTTTTGTCTCATGATTTCTCAATTTATAATTAATATTTCTCTCGTTCTTATTATCTTTATTAATCAATTTATTGTACTAAAAAATTAACAAAATATTTTATTTAATTTTTATAAAATTTATCAATTTTAATGGTGAGAATATTAGAGTTTTTTTATTAAATAAAAAGGCCTAAATCACTCAGCACTTATTAACTCTATCTGATGTACGACTATATTACTAAATCCAAGGGAATTGTACTATGCACCCCCTCACTTTTACCTCCCACCCCTCAGTTTTTTATTAAGACCATTTTATTCTTTTTTCTTTTGTATAAAATTATAAAAAAAAATTGTCTCGAGAATTTCAAATTTTCGAAATACATTTCGAAACTTTTAAATTTTCGAAACTTTCAAATTTTTGAAGTAATTCAATTTCGAAAATTTTAAAAAATCAAAACTTTCGAAAGTTTTAATTTGTAATTAAAAATTTATTTTAAAAAATAAAATTTATAATATTATTATTAATGAAATTTATTACTATTTTTGAAATTAAGTAGAAAATTTATTACTATTTATTAGTATTAATTATTACTATTTATTACTATATATTTATTATTATTTATTACTATTAATTTATTATTAAAAAAATGCATTTCAGAACTTTTGTTTTCTAAACTTTCGAAATGCACATTTCGAATCTTTCATACTACCTTTCATTTCCTTCAATAATCACTATTTCGAAACTTTATACATTCCTGAAACTTCGCACCGATGGTTGGTGTTGTAAAATAAGTTTACGGTCTACAAAACTTTGTGCAGCTTTATATGGTTTAATGTTGGTTTCTCCACCCCTACGAAAAGTTCTGAAAATTACGTTATTTTCACCACAAACTTCTACTATAGTTGTATTTTTAACATTTTCTAAATTTATCTAATAACAATATTTATTCTACTTGTATGTCATTTAAATAAAAAAATTGTTTTAAAATATATGTCATCTTTAATTTTTAATATAACATTAACTATTATTATTATTTTTTTATTATACATCTCAAATTAATACTATATATAAATTCCAAAACACTTTCTTCCACTTTATATTTATTATAGTCAAAAATATATCAAATGTTAATAAAGATAATTTAATAAAAACATTTTTTTTTTACTTTTTTCTATTTATAATAATTTTAACATGTGACGATACTAATTATAAAACGAAATGTGTAATAACTAAGTAAAAACTAAATAATATAATAGATTGAGTGAAGCTATATAGACGACATCATATGATTCATAATAAATGACATTATTTGGCGAATAATATGCTTGCACGATATGGTCTCCAAATTACACATGATGATTCCACGGCTAAGGACCAATACCAAATACTTGTTCTGTGGTAAACATTACAGTAGCATGATAGACACATTCATTGTTCACTTGAAATTTTGCTATCCACATCATTGAGCAACAAATTAAATTTTATAAAAAAACATAAACAAAAAACAACCAATCTTGATGAATTAATTTTCACATCCTTTCTAATTTCTAGTCACATATGAAGTAGTAGCATGTGCTTTTTGCCAAACCTGGCCTAACATAATTAGCTCATACATGTTTAACAATATTTTTAATTAATAAAGGACCACAAAATTCAATCCCAAATCAATGGTTAAAGATTCTTTTTTCTCCAATTTCATGGGGAAAATTCAAAGTGCTTAATCATCTTTCTTGTTTTCTATAAGTTAAACAAATAAAAAGGGTTTTCAAGACTAGTAATTTTGTTGCCAATTGTTTAGGAGAGGGTGGCCAATGATGAAAACACCATGTTAATTTATAGCACAATACCGCGAAAATAATTGAGTTTCACATGATGGTCATTTAAAAAGTATATTCTAATAATATAAGTTCAGACGAAGAAAGAGTTTCATGAAATAGCTTCAAATTTTGAACTCTATTTTTAATAAATTACTAATTAATAATATTTGTCGATGGAAAAACTGTGCTATATTTTTGAATTAACATTAAAAGTAAAATTGATCATCAATTTTGCATCTGTAGTACTTGAAGATAAAATTAAAGATGATTTTTTTTCCATTTCAAATTTTTATTAGTAATTGGTAATATGCTTTTCAACAAGAGGACTTACCATCCATATTAGCTGTCTTGGATAACACAAATATAAAATTAAAGATATACACTTTCGTCTAATGATATTTAAGTTTTTCAAGAAAACGCCGCCTACAAACTAAAATAATTTAGCAGCCTATCTCTTTTCTTTACATAAGAGAGAGGTGGTTTAGAGTCGATTTTTGACCTGAAATAATTTCGTTATTTGACTGCGATGTTTTATTAATTATATTGATGCAACGTTTTGATTTTTCATTTTTATTCTGATATTTTAATTTTCTAGTTGGTTTAGATTAAAGTATAAGTTTCGATCAAATACAAATTCAATCAATAATTTTGACATAATCAACGATACAACTTATGAGGTATGAATATTTCAAACATAATAATTTTGTCACATTATAAATATTTTACCGTTTTATACTAATAACTATATTATTATAAGTTTGTTTGTAGATTCCTGTTTTTTTATTTTAATAATTTTAAATTATATTATTTTCAATTGATATAATATCTATCGATCTTGAATGAAGAATATTAGTTAAAAAAATCATTATCTCTAATGCAATATGGTTGTTTGATTGTATGCATATTAATGGTGGGTAGATCCAACATGTGAGGAAAAGAGACAAAGAAGCGTTGTTTTGCAGACAATAAAATGATATGAAAAATTCCAGCTATAACATAACAAGTGTACAAGAGAAGATGTTGTGTTGTGTAACTAGAACATAGCCCGTGAACTTTAATGTCACTTACAACTCTCACGTCAAGTAAGATACAACAGATTGTGAACTTGGCGGCATTTCCTTTGTTTTTGGATTCTAATGATTTATGCGTCTTAGTCTTTTAGCTCTCAATTACGGACCCCACATCAACCACAAATTCACAATACAATTTTATTTTTTTCATCAATTCACCAGATTCTCGATCGTGTGGAAAACACGTTCATTCAAGCAATGTGTCATTAATATTAACATGATCAATATGCAATCATTCATTAATATATTCATACTTAAAATTGAATTGAAAATATGATGTAATATGATTTTTTTTTCTCTCATCAAATAACACCTAAGGTCTCTCACATTTTTGCATGTTATAATGTGTTCTATTTTGATCAATGGGTCTAATATCCCAAGCCCTTTTATACTATGTTTTAAACATGGGTAAAATTTAAAGAGAAAAGTTTAACATAGAAAGAAAATACATAATTTAGAAATATTTTTTTTTTATATAGTTTGATTCCCTATCTATAGATTGAAAAAGTAAAGTGGGTGACACAAATTTTTTCTTTTTTTTTTTTTGGAAGGAGTTGACCTCTTTCTCCC
>JBBPBT010000941.1:1208150-1230623 GCA_037974875.1 Cicer bijugum | reverse complement strand
TAGTTTAGAAATACCTATAACTAAACTTAGGATAGTTACTTTTATTTACCTCCAACAGAATCGAATTAAGCAACGATATCCACATATAAGCAAATTTTTAAAGAGAAGTGGATCCTTTATTAATTGTGTGATACTCTTTATTTTAAAGATTTTGAATTTTTTTGCTAAAGTAAAGATTTTAAAAATTGTAAATAATTCAAACACAAAAACAAAAAATAGTCAAATTTAAACATTCAGAATAAAGAAATAACAAACAAAAATATAGAAATAAGAAGATGATAATTAAAATAGAGTTGAACCCGATGCTACATAGTCTCAAATTCCATCATAAACATACATCCAAGTCTACCAAAAATGGGTTCATATAACAAAACACAATAAAAATCACTCCTCGTTATTCTCTTCAAATGCCTACTTGTTGTCTTCTTGCATAAATGATGCAAAAGGTGAATCATAAGTGAAAAAAAGATAATTTATATACACTATACACTATCGTTAATAACATATTCAGAGACAATGAATGATACAACAACGTATCATTTAATTCAAAAAATGCAGATTCAACTAATTCCGAGTTGATACATATAAGAGTTAAATTATATTAATTTATAAAAATTAATAACTTTTAATGTGAAAATTGATATTTTAAAGAATTGGATGACAATTTAATAAGTATTAATTATTCGACATCATCGTATAATATATTATGTCATTTAAACTATATTATATTATTATTTTTCAGTTGAAAAATATAAAAAAAAACTATTAAAATTTTATAAAGTCAATTTCATGAATGAATAAAAAATATAATTAAATTTAACTTTTTGTAGAGTCTACTTTTAAGAATATATATATATATATATATATATAAATAAGAAAAAAATTAATTGAGATGGAAATTAAGGTGTCAACTGAATTTGGGAAAGTCTCATTCTAAGCATAAATAAGGACACTTATTTGCACACAACGAAATTTGAACTGATACTATGATGAATCATGGGTCAAATTGTTACTAACTAAACAAATTCACATTCATTGATCACTTTATTTTTAACTTAACTTTCATTGATAATTAAGTCAATCATTTTATCTTATATAATTTTTATTTATTTAAAAATATACTGTTATTCATCACATGATTAATTAGATATCTCCACTAATTAAGTAGACATCACAAATTAATCACCTATCATTTATAACAACATTTTAAATATATTATAAATAAAAATATACAAAATATTTATTATACCAAAATCTAAGAAAACAATCCTCCAGGATATAAAATATTATCTCATTAAAAAATCTTACCGGAAAAAATAGGGATTAAAGTAAAAGAAAAAAGAGTACACTAAAAACACCTATAGAAATCAACAAAATCTATATTAAAAAAATCAATCATGTTTCTTATTGAAAATGTCAAAAAATTTATAAGAAAAGATATCTTACAAATTATTGTTAACAATGTTAAAAGTTCAAGATTAATATAAGACAAACATGGGCTACTTCTAATATATATGCTCCAAATTAATATAACTCGTTGTTCATCTTATGTCTATGAAAACTAAATAATTAGTCTCAATGGGACCATCTTAATTCATCGTTATCTTGCTAAATAAAGAATGATATGACGGAAATTTCCTCTTAATTACCATCATCAAGGGGAATTGTAGTATAGGCGTGGCTCATCTAGTAATTTGGACTTGCTATAATTTATCGTTAAAATATCCAATCAAAGAATGATTTGCTTTGAATCCGAGTTAAATTTTAATTAATGGAACTACCGGACAATCTAAACTATATTACAAAATATTTTTGAAAAATGTTTGGTCTACATTCAAAACCCGTTTAACATTTTTGAATAATGTCATAATTAAATATAGTAATACCAAACACACCTATAGCTTGCATGATGTTAAAAAAAACAAATATTGAATAGTATTTGTTGGGAAACCCGGCTCTGATACCGCTTGTTGGGGAGTCCGGAGGAGCACAACATTCGGAATGGGCTAAACAAGGAATTATAAGAGACTTTAGACACCACATATCAACCCAAAACCTTAAGGCATTAGGTGTATGGGTCATTCTCCTTATATATCCATTACAGCCTCCATTCCTGGTCAATGTGGGACTAACAACTCATAATTGAATACCCAACAGTAGTAACAATCTATATTTGACATGGTTGTCTATCGATGGTACGTAATTTACGATGCAATAATCGACACACAAACAAAACAATGAGACATTCAACGAAATCAATTTATTCCAAATAGCACTATAAAAGGGAGAAGGGCTACCATCCCTATTGAACCACACTTATGAATCAAATACATAATAATCTTGCGCTATTTTATTTCTTATTTTGGGAGTCTAAGAAGTTGATGAGCAGGTTCTTCAACAAAAACATTAAATGTTATGTGTTACTTTTGAAGTATTATTTTTTTGTGGGGTGATATTTAGAAGTATTATTTTATTTATCAAATAAACAGATATATAAAAGCATGCATAGACGAGGCCTTGAAAGCTTAAGGAATCAACTTCATTCCATTCTATGATAATGATAATGATAATGATGAATCATCCAAAAATACGAAGAAAGGATGCGTCAAAGACAAGTATTTGGGGGGCCATGGCCCATTACACACACTTCCATCCAACCACTTCGTTCACGGACTTCCATTCAATTCTCTCTCTTTCACAATTTTTGCGGGGTATATATTCATATATACTTTAACATTATATATAACATATTAATTAACACTATTTTTTTTTATCTCTTTTCCTATTATATTACTAACATAACACATATTACATGGTTATGTCTACAAAACATTTTCCTTCTTGTGTGTGATCTTCGGACACTGCATCCCACATTAGCTCATCCGGTTCACTATTTGAAGGTTCATCTCATACATTTACAATTATTTAATTCATATATAAGAATCTTCATTTTCTCTAACTATTTTCCTAATCCCTTTTAAATATATCTCTCTTTCTATTTCTTTGTAGACAATTAATCTCGATTACCCTTATAACACTTGTTATTTTAAATTTCATATAATAACATGTACATTTATTTGTGCATATTAATGACATTGGCTTAGGGGACGCATGATTGGTTTGCGGGTGTAGACAACATCTATCCGACATGCCAAATATATATATAATAATATTAAATAATTCAATATAACTGATCAATTTTATTATTTCAATAATTAATTATTGACATAATATATTAATGATAAAAAATACAGTTTTATAGAATCTAAAATTCGTAGCTATGTTATTTAATCATCGATATTTACTTATATTTTTTAAAACCTTATTATATGTATATTTAAAATTATTTAATGACATATCAAATATTTTTAAAATTTTATTAAAATATGAGAAGTTGATCTATTCAATAATAACTTTTGATTTAACGATTGGATTGATAAAATTCATCATGATATTGAATTACTAAATTGAGTTACTCTTGGAGTTAATAATTTCCTATATATAGTTTTGAAAAATTAATTCCTCGAAGAGATCGAAACAAATGTTACTTTAGGTTGGAGTTTGGTTGAAAAGGAAAAATGCTGAAAAAAATAATATATTGCCTATATTATAAAGGGAGAAAGATGTCCAAATTATATATATATATATATATATATATATATATATATATATATATATATGAACTCTAGTTTTTCATTACAAAATGTATCATTCAAAAACATTTTAAGTTCATATATGATTTTCTTCTTTTCTCTTATGCACTTGTGCTAGCGTACTTGTTAGATATAATTCACATATGTGTTTCACAGAGTGTGAGTGCATTGATGTTATAGGGTGTTTGAGAGAAATTTTTGTGTTGTAAAAAATGTTCACATAAGGTTATTCTCTTATTACTATTAGACAATAATTATAATTTTTTCTTCGATTTTAATGTGAAAATTTTGTATTTGATTATGTTCTTTTAATTTCTCTTTATTTGTATTTTCCAACACTTTGTTTGTGTCAATGAAGTTTAACACTTCCAATTGAATGGAACCAATGCATTTTTCCAAAATCGAAAGAAGTAACGATTCTGTGAAGTAGTTGCGTGGTGCAACAATAGTGAAGACCATTAGATCAACAAAGATAATTAATTTTCTCTCATTAGATCTATAAGTTCTCACAATTGCTGCATGAGACAACTGCTTACACAATCCAAATAAAAAAAAAATCATAGATAATGTTTATAGTCAAGCTAATGGACAATTTAGTAAATTAGTAAAAAGTTATAAGTGAAAAATCATAATTTGTTGTGGGGAATATATAGATATAGTATCGAAGCAAACAAACAAGAGATCGCATATTAATAATTTTTGTAAGCTTATTAGCATTGCCCACTACATTATATAGATTGGAAAACCTCTCCAAAGCCAGATATGGAGCCAAAGGGAGAGAAAATCAAAACAAAGTAGACACATTCTATAAGAAGGACAAGAAACATATGGGTTCAAGAGATGTCACTAGCTCTAGTGCTGTAAGAATTACTTTAATTAATTATATATCTATGTGTGTTATAAAGCACACTCACTTTCATTTGGATTCAATATATTCCAATCAAGTGATGGATGCTTCTTCTTTCTTCAACTTTTAATATATATATTTTTTTAATCATTAACGAATAATGAAGCAAAAAGTGGAGGGACTAAACTCAGAGTTAGGAGCAGTTGAGTCATCAACCCCTCAAATGGAGGACGAGCAGCAACCTATGGTATATTTATTATTGTTGTATATACACTTTCTTAGTTAGAGATTTCAAGACTGTTTTTTTTCTTCAATCATGTTAATGGTGCGAAGTATTCAATGGTTTTGTTGATGATTAATCTCCATCGTAGAATTTGATTGGCCACACTTAATAGAATCTCTCTTTTCAATCACTTTTTTTTTCTATCTACAAGACTCAAACCTTACTTAAAATATTTGAGTCCATTGGCCACTTGAATAATATTGGTCGAGACTTAGATTACTTTAATAAATTAATGAATTATGTTAGTTTTTAGAATTTGAGTTGTAGACTTTCTTATTATTTTTTTTAGTGTCTCTCGATTCACCAATCGAATTGCGGACATTAACACATCCTATAAATTTTCTAAAAATTGTAATTGCCACATCTATAATTTTTCTTTGTATACAGGTGACTGTGAAAACCCTAGAAAAGGGTTTCCTAATTAATGTCCTTTTAGAAAAGAATAGTCCTGGAATGCTGACGTCAATACTTGAAGCTTTTGAAGATCTAGGACTTGATGTGCTTCATGCTAGGGTTTCTTGTGAAGACACTTTCCAGCTAGAAGCTGTTGGAGGAGATGTAAGGCTAATTAATATATTTCTCTTTAATTAATCATTCTCTTTCACTTTTATATTTAATATATTAATTTTAAGTGTCTATATAGGTTCCCTAGAATAATTAAGAATGATTAGTTCTAAAACCTAATTAAGACTTTATGATTTTGTATATATCTTTTCACATCACATATATATGAGAATATATGTAAAGAAACACACGTGTGGGTTATGCAATTTTGGTGACAAATTCTTAAAGTTTACTTTTTTTTTTCCCCTTCTAACTAGAGAGTTCATAGACAAACTCATACACATTAAATTTAGAAAAAGAAGAATATTTTTATGTAGTTACTGTATGAGTTGTACTTACGCGACAATGTTTAATTTTATATATTTTATTTGATTTAAAGGTATAATATATATATATATATATATATATATATATATATATATATATATATATATATATTGTGTTCCTACTAGAGGAAGAATTTCCAGCAAGAAAATAAGAGTTGTCATTTTCTTTAGCAGCAAAACAAAATTTTGAATTTGAGATCTAAAGGGTATTCATAACCTTTTCACGGGTTACAAATTACAACAATATACTCCATGAAGAACAAATATATAACACCAACCAAAATAAACGCATGCAATATACCCTTTTCCCTTAGTGGCAAACCTCCAAGAAGTGACTTTGATAGATATATATAGCCTACATTCAATTATATATATAAAGAAGTTTGATTTCATTGACACATTTGATAGATAAATATTCAAAGTATTTACCAAAATCATGTCTATTTTTTTAGTCAAGAGTACCCTCAGTATGCAAAAGTTACTCGATTAATATCTAATTAAGTTGTGTTGGGTGTACTTGAGGTATTAATTAAATGGTAAAAGTTTAACTTTGTAAAATAGTTATAAAATTCATTAATGTCACTATAATTAATAAAACTTTATTTATTTTTCTCTATTTTTTTTTATCTATTCTCATCACCTCTGTATATTGTGCAGGTGTATAGATCATTATGAAACATTTTTCTTATTTCATTGAAAACTATTCAAATCTAAAACATTGTTTAGTAAACTAACCAACAAAAAGAAAGAGCTTCGTTAATTATTATTTTATATATTGTCTAAAAGTATTAATATATAGGTAAATAAAATATACGATGCTGCCAAATCAATCCACTCTCATGTGATTCTTAATATCCAAAAAAGAAAAAGTTTGACAAAAAAATACTTGTTGAATATTACGCAGAGTCACAAGGTAGACAGTATCGACGCGCAAGTGGTGAAACAAGCTGTGTTGCAAGCTATCAAGAACACGGACTAATATAACAATAAATATTAATTCCAGTTCATTTTTTTGTCTTCTTTTATGATCTTGAAATTTGCACATATATATATCCAAGTGTTAATCTGCCAAAAATATGAGGTGCCTACCACTTTGATCAATGGCCCTTACATATATTCATATGGCTTATCAGCATCTTATAATTGGATTGTGGAAAACAAATAATGAATGGACACACTTCTTCTCCCTCAACAAGTTTTTGTGGTTATTATTTTTTTATTCGTTTAATAGTATTACGGTTAATTATTGTTAATATTTTAAATAATATATATAGTTAGTTTAGATTGTAGTTGGATAATGTAGAAGGTTTTAGTTGATAGTTAGAAAGTAATAGTAGCAAGTTGTGTGAAGTGTAGAGCAAAAAATAGTTTGTATTGCTCTAAAAATGACTTATTTAAAATGAACCTTTGTGACCTATTCATAGTTGTGGAAACTATATTGTAGATGATTCTTTTTAGATTCTTCACGGTCTTTCAAATACAAATGTAGTAATTATTTGTTCTATGAACTGCTCAAGTATTTAAGAAAAGTCTAGGTATGTACATTATAAATTAATAATTAATACTTAAAGTTACTAATGTATTCTAGAAAGATCTAGAAATGTGCATCACCTCTCAACACTTCTCCTTGATGCATATTTCGGTAACTCCAAGCATAATTCCCAGTTGCTCAAATGTTGCTCTTGGCAATGCCTTTGTAAATATGTTTGTTACTTGATCTCTTGTCTTGCAGTACTCGAGTTTGATTTGTCTAGTTTCCTCTACCTCTTTGATTAAGTGATATTGAATTGATATGTGTTTTGTTCTAGTGTGATATACTGAATTCTTTGTGATAGCAATTTGTTGATTTATTATCACAGTAGATTATGGTTGAATCTTATTGTATTTCACCAATTTCTCTAAGTATTCTTCGAAGCTTGTAGCTTCAATTGATGTCACATATTCTACCTCTATAGTTGATTGTGCTTGTTTTTTTTTATGTCCAAGAGAATATTTCCAATCCAAGTGAGAAGGCATAATCTGATGTGTTCTTTATGTCACCTATCGATCATGCCCAATCACTATTGGTGTAACCAAACAATTTTGAGTTGGTTGTGGTTTTATACCATATGTTAAACTCATTTGTGCTTTGAAAGCATCTAAAATTATTTTACCAACTCCAAATGAATTTGACTTGGTTTTTGCATGAACCTTGATAGTATAATTGTAGCATACATGATGTCTTGTTGCGTAGAAGTAAGATATAACAGACTCCCTATCAAACTTCTATATCCCAATGCATCAACTTCTAGGCTTCATCATCCTTTTGTAGTTTCTTATTTTTCACAAGTGGAGTAGTGATTGAATTGCAATCGTTTATTTTGAATTTCATCAATAGTGCTTTAGTATATTTCTTATGACATATAAATATACCTTCTTCGTGTTGTTTTACCTATGTCGAAGAAATAATTCACCGATCCAAGGTCAATCATCTCGAAAGTCTTCAACATGTCTTCTTTGAATTTCATTATTATTATTTTTGTTGTTGTTCACAATGTAGATAATGTCATCTACATTTAAGGAGACCATGAAAGTATCATGTCGACCTTGGATCTTAATATATAGTGTTGGCTCACTTTTGCTCCTATTAAATCCCTGACCGATGTAGTAGCGATCAATTTTATTGTACCATAGTCAAGAAGCTTGCTTCATGCCAAACAGAGCTCTCCGTAGCCTTAGAACTTTGACATCAATGCCTTTGGTTACAAATGTAAGATTTATGGGTCACATATGTAATTAATTAATAAAGTGTGTTAGGGTCATTATATAATTAGCCAATAAACTAGTGGTCAAATAATATATAATAGTTTATGGCTAAAGAGCATAATAGTTATGAAAATTAATAGTGTACATACCAGGCAGTTTCTAATTTAATGAGGGGCTGAATTAGAAATACTGCAATTTGAGATATAACTAATAATAGTTATATATAGGGGTAGTGGTCCCCAAGGCAAACACAATAAGACTATTGAGTTTCACAAACCAAAAGGAAAAACTCTCTGGTTCTCTCTATCCCCATCAAGAGAGCAAGGTCTTCAGGGTGTTTTGCTGAGTAAGATCACCCAACCCATTGGCTCTATCATCATCATCCCAGGATTTCATCAATGACAATTCCCACAAGTACGCTTCCGCCTTTGGTTATTCATCATGTAATTGACATAGATTGTTGAGCACAACGTTATAGGGTTTACCAACAATTGGTATCAGAGCCTACCATGTTTAATTCATGATGAAATTCGGTTATTGTCTTTGTTTTAGGATTCAATTTGGGAATTTTGACATGATTGAAAAATTAGGGTTTGTAATTTGGGAATTTGGATATATATATTATGGAATCCATATTTTTTTTTGTTTCCGGTTATAATTTTTTTTTCGTGTTGATATGCCATTGATGGTTTACTATAAAGATTTTCTATAATTGTTGATTGTTTTGGATGATTGGAACAATTAATGAATCGTGAACAATGCCATGAAATTCTGTTCAATATTTTGTTTCATTGTCATGGCTTATTGTTTCATTGTATCTGTATCAAGATGCTCTCTTTCTTCTACTTCTGCATTGTTAATCTCTTATGCAAACAACCAGCCCTGCAATAGAATTTTTTTTTCTTTTGATAATTATCATTTTTTTTTATAAAACAATTATCCATTTTTTTTTTGATAAAACAATAATTATCAAATACTAATGAAACACAGTTTATATTAGTGAACAATATTTTTTTAAAATATTGTTTTATTTGGATATAATAAATATATGTTCAAGTCAAGTTTGACATTTTGAATGAGTTAATTGAAACTTGACGTCGTCAAAGTGACCTCTCTTGTCTAAATTGCTCGTGAAGAGTGTCAAATGGCTGTGTATATGTTTATTCATGCGGGTATTGACCGACCCAAATGAAGGTTAATATTTGGTAGAATTACATGTACACCTGCAATGATAAATGTGTGACAATTATTTGGTATACATGTGAGCAGTAAATCGGCCCAAATGAAGGTTTATTGTTTGACATGTCTTATTGTCAATAGTTGATCGTTGCAACAAGAGTACCACTAGCAATTGGTGTTACTGTCCAAAGACTTGACACCAATGGTGCACTAGGTATCTTGAGATGAGTTAAATTCCATGATTTGAACATATGTATTTATTTATTGATTTATTTTCCTATAATGTGAGTTTCTAAGTTTCGTTCTTTATTTAATTCACAGCATCTATTGCTTCCATATATGCAAATTTGAGTTCTATTCCTGTCCTTGATGGGACAAATTTTAAGGAATGGAAAGAGAACATTCTGATTGTTCTTGGCTGCATGGATCTAGACCTTGCATTAAGAATTGATCGACCCCCTAATCCTACGGACTCTAGTTCTTTTGAGGAAAAATTAGAGTATGAGAAATGGGATCGCTCAAATCGCATAAGTCTTATGATCATAAAGCGTGGCATTCCTGAGGTCTTTAGAGGTGTTGTCTCGGATGAGATAGTTGCAGCTAAATATTTCCTTGTTGAGATGGAAAAACGCTTTGAAAAAGGTGATAAGGCTGAAACAAGTTCTTTGCTTCAGAATTTAATTTCCATGAAGTATCAAGGCAAGGGAAATATAAGAGAGCACATTATGATGATGTCCAACATTGTTTCTAACCTTAAAGGACTAAAGCTTGAGTTGTCAGATGACTTACTCATTCATTTAGTATTGTTGTCTCTTCCTTCGCAATTCAGTCAGTTTAAGGTGACTTATAATTGTCAAAAGGAGAAATGGACTCTTAATAAGCTCATTTCATTATGTGTGCAAGAAGAGGACAGGCTGATGCAAGATAGAACTGAAAGCGCTCACTTTACTAATATCTCTAAAGACAAGGGCAAAAGGAAAAGAATTGAGGAGCCCAAGAACAAAGCTGCTGCTAAGGGTCCAGAACAAAAGAAGCAGACTAAGGATAACAACTGCTTCTTCTGCAGGAGTCTTGGACACGTGAAGAAGGATTGTGCCAAATATCACGCTTGGTGTGTTAAGAAAGGTATGATTCTGTCTTTGGTCTGTTCTGAAGTTAATTTAGCTTCAGTACCTGGAAACACTTGGTGGTTAGACTCTGGTGCAACTACTAACATCAGTGTTTCAATGCAGGGTTGCCTGAACTTCCGAAAGCCTAGTGATACTGAAAGATGCATCTATGTAGGAGATGGGAATAAGGTAGAAGTTGAAGCCATAGGAAAATTTAGATTATTATTAAGTTCCGGTCATTATTTGGATTTAGAAGACACTTTTGTTGTACCGTCATTTAGACGGAATTTGGTCTCTATTTCTTATTTGGACAAATCAGGATATTATTGTTCATTTGGGAATAAAGAATTTACTTTGTCTTTAAATTCGAATGTTGTTGGAACCGATTTACTTTCTAGTTATGATAATCTTTATTTGTTGGAAACTGTAGCTAATTATAATGAAACCTTGAGTGTGGAATCACGTGGTACTAAGCGAAAAATTGACAATTTCAATTCAGGAGTGCTTTGGCACAAGCATCTAGGTCACATCTCTAGAAATAGAGTTGAACGACTTGTGTCAGATGGAATTTTAGATTCCATTGACTTCACAGACTTTAACGTTTGTGTAGCATGCATTAAAGGAAAACAGACTAAAGATAAGAAATTAAGCGCATATAAAGCTACAGACGTCTTAGAATTGATACATACGGACATCTGTGGGCCATTTCCAACTCTTTCTTGGAATGGTCAACAATATTTTATATCATTCATAGACGATTATTCTAGATATGCCTACCTTTACCTAATTCACGAAAAGTCTCAATCAATAGACGTGTTCAAATCCTTTAAGGCAGAAGTTGAGAATCAACTTAATAAGAGAATTAAAAAGGTCAAATCTGATCGTAGTGGTGAATACTACGGCAGATATGACGGTTCAGGTGAACAACGTCCGAGACCATTTGCCAAATACTTAGAGGAATGTGGAATCGTCCCACAATACACTATGTCGGGGTCACCCGGCATGAATGGTGTAGCTGAAAGACGAAACAGGACTCTTAAGGATATGGTAAGGAGTATGATTTGTCATTCCACCTTGGCAGAGTCACTCTGGGGAGAGGCATTAAAAACAACAACATACATTCTTAATAGAGTACCAACTAAGGCAGCGGCTAAAACACCTTATGAGCTTTGGATTGGGCGTAAGGCTAGTCTAAAGCACCTTCATGTTTGGGGATGTCCAGTTGAGACAAGGCCTTATAAGCCGAATAAAAAGAAATTTGAACCTCGAACAATTAGCAGCTATTTTATAGGGTACTCAGAAAAATCAAGGGGCTATAAATTTTATGATCCTAAATTGAGAACAATTTTTGAAACGGGAACGACAACGTTCTTTGAGGATATTGAGTTTGGGGGGAAGATTAAGGTTAAAGATTTTGTCTTTGAGGAAGAATCGATAACAATTCCAGAACTGATTCTTCCATCAGTTGACTTTCCCATTATTGAACCAACTCAAGATGATCTGGTTGTTCAGGAAGAACAAAATCCAGATCAAATTCAAGATCCTCAAGAACAAGTGCCTCAAGAGCCAGCTCCATTGCGGAGATCCACTAGAGAAAGGAAAAATGCTATTTCAGATGATTATGTAGTATTTATCAATGAGGTAGAGAAAAATGTTGGCATGACGGAAGACGACCCGGTCAACTTTCATCAAGCCATGCAAGATTCCCGTTCAAATAAGTGGATCGAAGCAAATGAATGAGGAGTATAAGTCTATGCAAGACAATTCAGTTTGGGAACTTATCCCATTACCTAAAGGAGTGAAACCCATTGGTTGCAAATGGATTTTTAAAACCAAGCAGGATTCAAATGGTAATGTGGAGAGATATAAGGCACGTCTTGTAGCTAAGGGCTATACTCAAAAGGAAGGGATTGATTATAAAGAGACTTTCTCTCCGGTTTCATCGAAAGACTCTTTAAGAATAATCATGGCTCTTGTTGCTCACTTTGATTTGGAGCTTCATCAAATGGATGTAAAGACAGCGTTTTTCAATGGCAACATTGATGAGACGATCTATATGGTGCAGCCAGAAAACTTTGTGTTGGGAGACCCATAGAATATGGTGTGCAAACTAAGAAAATCCATTTATGGGCTAAAACAGGCTTCTCGTCAATGGTACCATAAATTTCATCAAGTAATTCTCTCATTTGGTTTTGAGATGAATACAGTTGATGATTGTGTGTATCATAAGTTCAGTGGGAGCAGACATATTTTCCTGGTCTTATATGTTGATGACATACTACTTGCCACTAACGATATAGGCATGTTGCACGAAACTAAGAAATTTCTATCAAAGCATTTTGAGATGAAAGATCTTGGTGACGCCTCTTTTGTATTAGGAATTCAGATACATTGAGACAGATCTCGAGGTATTCTTGGATTGTCACAAAAGAGATATATTGATAAGGTTCTCAAAAGGTTTGGGTTACAGGATTGCAAACCAGGGGACACCCCAGTTGCTAAGGGAGACAAGTTTAGTCTCAAACAGTGCCCTAAGGGAAGTTTGGAAATTCAAGAAATGCAAAAGATCCCTTATGCTTCAGCTGTAGGGAGTCTTATGTATGCCCAAGTATGTACGTGTCCATAGCGTTCATAGTAGGGATTTTAGGCAGATATTTAAGCAATCCAGGTCTTGACCATTGGAAAGCAGCCAAGAGGGTCATGAGATATTTGAAGAGAACAAGAAACTACATGCTCACATATAGGAGGTCAGACCACATCATTCTGAAAAAGTCATCAATGTAGATGATGAAATACCTATTATTGTGGAGTGAGGGTGTCCTTATCGGTCCACAAATATTTGTGTGTACCATCTTTAGCAAGTCCTTAGCACTCCTGTCCATGTTTCTCCTATTGAAAATGGCAATAGATGTTGGTTTCCAAGAAGATATCTTTCACAAGCTTCATTATTTTCTTTCAAGTAGGGAAAATCTCTTATCATATTTTTCTAATATTACATCTTCAAGATTTGAGTGTTGAAGTTGATAAACCTTCGATGTCATAGCCATGAATCCTCAACTTGCACTCTCATGGCAATTTGAAGCTTATTGAAAAACTTATATTTTTTGTCTCCATTTTCACTTTGACTATCTCTTATCTTTTGTGACTGTTGTTGCATATTGAGCACGGGTCTCCCTCTAAAAGTATAACCCTTCTTCATCATTTGACCAATACTCTAAATGTTTTCTTTGAAATTGGGAATTAGTAATACATCTTTGATGAATCCCGTGTCATTCTTTGTCTCCACCATGATAGCGCCTTTACCTTTTGATTCTAGATTGAGCCATTTTTTAATTGAACTTTTACTTTGACATAGTCATCAATATATTTAAAGATGCTTTCATCTTTGGCCATGTGATTGCTATATCATCTATCTAAGTACCAATTTCTACTCAATTCATCACTAGAATCTTAAGTATTGTAGAAAAGATGTTGCTCATGGTTGTGTTCATGTTGCACACCATCATGCCCTTCAACAAAATATTTTGATGCTTATTTTTGCTATAGCAATTATTCTCCTTGTGCTCAAATTTCTTGCAATATTGTTATCGTGGTTTTCCACAATATTGACAAGTTTTCTTGACCTAATTTGACCTTTTGCATATGCCACATGGAGAATAGTTGTCTTGAGAAATTTCTATTTTTTTTATTTCTATATTTTTGTTCTTCAAATTTATTTATTCCAAATCCTTTATTTTGATATCAAAATTTGAGCTTTAATTGAAAGACATTTTCAATGGTGTCTTCACCGTGCCTACTCAATCTTTGCTCATAAGTTTCAACAAATCCAACTAATTTAGTCACATACAAAGTAGATAAATATTGGGGTTGCTCAATCATAGGCACGATTGCGTCGTACTTACAAGAAATAGAAATTAGAACTTTATCAACAATTCTTTTGTCAAGAATATTATCCCCGTAAATTTTCATTTGACTTACTAATTCTTTTATCTTGGTATAATACTTATTTATGACCTCATATTCTTTTATTTTTATTAATTTAAACTCATGTTTTAGAGTTTGAAGTTTAATGGCATCCACCTTGTCACTTTCTTGAAATTCTTCTTGTAATGTATGTTGAAACAAACTCTCAAATTAAAGTTTTGATGAAAATAAACAAAGGTTAATTAAGAATGTTAAATTATGATTCTAAAATGTTGTGTTAATTTAACATGTGCTTTTGAGTGTGTTAATTCAAAGATAGGAATCAAGTAAAGCAAAGAAAACAGTTAAAAACTAAACAGACAATGAAACAAGAACATTCTGAACAAAATGGTGAATGATCTCCAGATTCAAGACTGACTGTCACAATATCTTGACCAACCAATCTCCACTATTTTAACGAAGCCTTTGCCTTTGAATTTTATACTAAGTTCATTAGTACATGGCAAAGAACAAATAGGTCTCATCTCAGTCAAAGAATGCTTTCAAATCATTAAGATAAAAGGCCTCAAATCAAGCTAGTTGAAACAGTTTGGAACACCTTCAGCCAAACTGTCAAGAGAACTTCAATCAATCTTGATTTGTACAAAAGACATCAGGAAGACATCCAGAACAATCAAACTGAATCTCCAGATTGATCATCAATCTCCAGAAAGTTTAAACTGCCAAAACCAGATTGATAATCAATCTCTGTTTCTACAGAATTCCAGATTTGATTTCCTTACTTCTGCAAAGGTTTATAATCATTCATCAAGTTGTTTTGGACATATTTAAGATTTCAAATCGAAGCTATAACATCAATAACTAAGTGACAAGCTTCAGAGATCTTTAAACTCAAAGGCAAATGGATTAAGCAAAGCTTTAACAGCATCAGTCAAAACATATTCAAAATATTCAAAGGTTGGATTATTTTTAATCATATTTATTGATTTTGGTCAAAAAGGACAGAGTAATATCAACAACTCTTTTGACCCTCGTTAAATGCTCAAAACACCTATAAAAGCAAGGCCAATATCAAGGAAAAATACAGAACTTCAAGTGTTATCAAAGTCTCTCGTAAATCAAAATTGTTACTTCAGTGTACTCCACACATCTTTAACATTTCTAGAACACATTATTCTTGAAAGATATTGTTTGCCATTAAAGCCACTAAAGTAGTGAATTGAGTCTCCAATGATTTTGTTTACCATTTTTCAAAGATTTTTTAACATCCACATATTTATCCATGATCTTCTTAATTAAGATCTTGGAATTTTTAATCCACATTTTCTATAAATTGATGCATTGTTGTGTCATAATGGCTTGGCTTAGACTTGAGATGCCCAATAAAAATTTGTAACCCAAAGTAGTGGTGGAATTATATATAGCCATCTACAAAGTAGTGGAATATGGATGTTATTTAAATTTTCAAATTCTTCAGAGGCCAAACAAGTTACCAATATATGTACCTACAAAAAAAAAATTGGGGGATAAGTTTCTTTGGCATTGGGAGGAGGATCAAAATACACCGATTGTGGATGATAAAATTCAAATGTGTCTTCTTCCTTAAAAATATTATAAAATAATAAATTAAATTCAAACAACATAATATTCAACCTTAAAACTTATACGAAAATAAAATCATTATAAAAATAAAGGAAATCATAATTAACAAGTGCTCCAGAGCATCTATTAACATGTTCCTTGATTTGTTGAGGATCCTTAAACATGATCGAAAATAATTTTAAAAGACAGTTTACGTTGTCGGTAAAAAAATATGTACAAAGAGTCCAACAAAGGATGAAATCAGTAACGAAAAATAACATGCGAATGGGGAAGTGAGCTGGTGCCACTGAATGTAGCAAGCATCGAACGATTTGCTTTACGTAATTGACTTTGCTTCAACTAAATAATCCATATACTTTTGCATTCTTTATTTTGAATATAGAGTTATATTATTAAAACATCTTTATATTTAATTTATTTAATTTAATGGTCTCAAATACAAGTAAATTTATAAATTCAAATATATATTTTAAATTTTTTATTTATATTAAATAAGTTTCTATAAAAGACAATTTGAAAATACAATTACACTATTTATTATATTATTTTGACTCAACATAGTTTATTAAATTAAGAAAATCAATCTTTTTAAGGCTGAACTAATTAAATATTTTATAAACATAAAATTATATATTTTTATTTGTAATAATGGAGATCTTATGTTTAGCAACTATATAGACGCGTTATTACTTATTAGTCAAAAAAGATAGGTAAGTATTTAATAAATAAAAAAGCACGTAAGCAACTTGTTCGATTAAATGAACGCACATAAACAAAAGAACATTGCTTCTTTGACCTCTCGCACTATCTTCCAAATCATACTTCACTCTCTTTTAAAATATAAATAAAAATGATATTTAAAAGAATTAAGACACCGTCTTTTCACACAAAAATTATATTTAAAAAATAAATATATTTAATTAAAATTTTAAAATTGTATACATTAACTTTTAAATATTTATTTTACTTATATTTTTAATTCTAGATAAACTATTCGCTTTAACATGTTTTTGAAAAAAAAAATCTGCATTTCATGATATGTGATGACTAAAGTTAAAAATTAATTAATTCATATGAATATTTTTTTATATGATTAATCAATTATAATCAATATAAATATAATATATTGAAGATATTATATTGTAATCATAATAATTTATAAAGTTGATTAATTTTAATTTATTGATGATATAAATACTTTTATGCTGTTAATTAAACTTCTAAATGATATGTTTATCTGACCAATTATTTGTTAGTCGCATGCTTTCAAGATTGATATCTTTTTTTATACCTCATTGATCATTGTTACATGTATTGAAATAAATTTGCTTTCATTTAGATAATAAGTAAAAAAATATTTTTTTTTATCTTAAAAGAGATGATAAATTTCACTATAATTAACTTACATAATTGTGAACTTTATATTCAAATTCAAAATAAAACGTTTATCGACATCTGCAAAAACATTTAAAATATTAAGATATTAATTTTAATTTAAAATATATTTTTTTTCTTAACTTTAATGCATGTGAGTTTTGTGATTAATCTTTATGGTAATTTTTTTTATTTCCTTCATTTAATTAAATACTCATATATTGACAATCACACCCATTTAATAAACTTCTTTATTAGAGGAAACGCCCATTTAGTTAATGATATCTACTCCACCCTCAAATATACATATGGAGAAAATTTATATATATTTTTTTTTAAAAAAAATATCTATATTGAATTTTGATAATATAATAATCCAAAGTAATGTAAATAGTTTTCTTTTTCTTCTTATAAATATATCTTAGATCTTTCTATTTTAATTGATTAAGAATTTTTGTCACCTTTAAAATTTCAGAGATCCTTTTCACCGCAAAATTTGGAGACTTATATTTGTTGATGTGTTAAGTACAATAGTTAGCAAATCACATGGGTAATGGGCGATCCATGTCTTAATTAAATCTTATTATAATAAAAAAAAAACATAAATTTAAAATATAGAAAATATCAAGAAAAATGTGTTGTCACACCACTTATTGACCTACAATTTACAAGCTTGGATGGTTTGGTTATAAGTGATGTAGTATTATAAGGTGGCATAACATAATGTTAAATATTTACATGTAAATAACATCGCTCTCATTTTAATGACTTATTGATATTATATAAAGGGAAATATTAATAAGTATTCTTATAAATAGTAATTTTATATAAAAAAAATATATTGAAATTTGTATTTTTAAAATTTAAAAAGTTTAAAATCTATTTTTTTAATATAATTTTTTTAATAAATACTATAAAGACATTTATGATACTTATATAAATTTATTTTCAACCTTCAACTAATGGCTATGTGTCCTTTAAATTTTTTGATTTTAAAGTCTTTGAAATCATAACTTTTATTTTTCTAGATAACTTAGGAACTAGATTAGTTGAGTAATTTGTGGATACAAATTATGGAATACTAATCTTTTTACTATTCTGCATGCTGTACTCTGTCCACAATTCAGAACCCTCAAAACAAAATCATTCTGATCTCCCATTCAAAAATGACGTCATTTCTAATTTGTAGTTGTTGCACTCTTGTCATATTTGACAATTGAGTCTTTTGTTAAATTCGTTGTAGTATAGTTTTAGCTAAATCTTTGACAAACCTCAATGTTTCATAAGACTCCTCGTACCCATGTTCATCATGTTCTCCAAAGACACTCTCAATGGCTACTCTTCCACGACTTCAACCTTTCACTCCTTTTTATTACTAATTTTCAATATCATAATCCAACCATAGAACATTATGCACCCTATCATGATATTCTTGATAAAATGGTCTAGGAATTCCAATGTAATGCTGAATAACATAAGTGTAAAAAAACACACACCATATATTAGAATATTCATTAAAATAAACAAATACTAAAAAGAACAAATTTGCATCTGGATAATTAAATTTGAAAGTATCATACTAAACCAACATAAATGACAAAAGAGACAATTTAATATATTTTTAATGATATGATATATAATTCTATAATATAACATCATCTAAATACATTAATTATTAATAATATGTTATTAATTAAATTAAATAAAAAATTTTCGAAGTTGAAAATAAGTATTTATGATGTTTTATTTTAATTTCTTATGTGTTAATAATTCTACATTATCATATCATATGTCACGTTATTTGAAACATCTCACGCCATCATTTTTTAGTTAAAAAATCAGAAAGAGTGACTAAAACTGTCGACTTTTAAAATATAAAAGTTATTTTTGTAAATCAATAAAAATATAAGAACTAAAACTACAATTAAACCTTAAATAAAAATGCATAAAACGGTAAATAGAAAAAGAATACCAACGAAAAATGAAAAAAAACAAACAAGTGAGTGAAATAATTAACTTGTACTTCATATAATCAAGAACAATTCTAACCCTTCATTTAATTATCTTGATAAACTAATATTTTCTTAAACTAGTTACAATTAAGGTTGAATTTAAGACACTCATGGGCTCAAGGATATTTTATAAATAAAAAAAAGAAAACAAATAACAAATTTCAAACTCATTAGCCTAAATTTGTCACTCTTCGTGTCTCTATAGAGCAAGTAGTAGAATAGTCCCCAACGACTTTTAACAAGTCAAATATATTGCGAAAATACGGCTTAATTAGTCACAATGATTATACATATCATGTCACTTTCTACTTTTTCCATAGTTTTTTAATCCCTTGTGGCTATATATCGACAAGTGAATTGTACAAATTAGTCTAAGGCACTCTCATATAAATACGTGACACATTTCAAAGCGTTAACCACAAGCACTAATTATAAGTCTCTCATTTCCCTAGCAACAATCTTCTTAGTATATAAATATTTTTTTCTTTTGAAGTATAAAATTGCAATTAATTGCCATGATGCTTCCAATAACCAAAGTTCATTTTTTCTTTTTCTTTTGCCTTATTGGTACAATTTCAGCTCAATTGTCATCTAATTTTTATTTAAAAACGTGTCCTCTTGTGCTTTCAACCATTAAAACTGAAGTAACTCTTGCTGTGATCAACGAACGTCGCATGGGGGCTTCTCTACTCCGACTTCATTTCCATGATTGCTTTGTTCAAGCAAGTCATATTATATTTCACTTTTTTTTTTCTTTTTTTCTTATCTTTCTTTTTGTGCCATAATTAATTAATTCTTTAAGGCTTTATCTAACACATGTGCATATTTGTTGCATTAGCTGAAAATAAGATATATATGCATGCAAACATTAATAATTTAATTGTTATTATATTTTTAAGTTGTGTAGTTAATGTGATAGCCATATATATGTTTAAAATAAAATAAAAAATACACATGTACCCTTACACGGTATTTTAACTAAAATATTTTATTTTTGTTCGCATAAAAAAAAATCAAATATTTTTAAACAAGTAGTATTCATTTTTGGCACTTAACAAAAGCAAAAAAGTGGACTTTTTCACTAACAAACATTTGTCTCAAAGTTGTCAACAATCTGTTAAGATCAAGTTGATTTATTTATTATTTGATCAAACAAAACTCGACCAACAATGAAGCTTAGTCTTTAATAATAATTGATGAAAATAACAACTAAATAAAATCAATCCTATTGAATTTATTAATATTTATCTTCATTTTGTTCATAATATTTGGTTAATTGTGAATTTTTTTTTTTATTAGGGATGTGATGCATCAGTACTATTAGACGATACATCAAGTTTCACAGGTGAAAAATCAGCTGGTCCAAATGCTAATTCCTTAAGAGGTTTTGATGTAATTGACACTATAAAGTCTAAAGTTGAGAAGTTATGTCCCAATACTGTCTCTTGTGCTGATATACTTGCTGTGGCAGCCAGAGACTCTGTTGTTGCTGTAAGTATATATATAATTCACAGCCAATGTATAATTTTAAAAAGAAAAATCATTTTTTCTTAATTATAAGTCTATTGGTACGTAAATGACTTTAACTCGATGTATTAAAAACTCAATTTTCTACTATTGGATATACACCGATAAATTTGAACAAATGTATCAGCTTGGTGGACCAAGTTGGATTGTTCCATTGGGGAGAAGAGACTCAACCACAGCAAGTTTAAGTATAGCTAACTCAGACTTGCCAGGTCCATCATCTGACTTAAGTGACCTTAAAAATGCTTTTTCGAATAAAGGTTTCACTGTTGAAGAGTTGGTTGCTCTTTCAGGTACATGCATATTTATTATAAGTTTAATTATGCGAATTGAATAATTAGCAAAACTATATAGTTAAGATTTTGAATTGAAAAATGTTATATATAGGATCACACACAATTGGTGAAGGCAGCTGTAGATTCTTCAGAACAAGGATTTACAATGAAAAAAACATAGATCCAACATTTGCAGCATTATTGCAAGGAAATTGTCCTAGCACAGGTGGTGATAGCAATTTGTCTCCACTTGATACAACTACTCCAAACACATTTGACAATGCTTACTACAGGAATTTGCAAAATCAAAAGGGTCTCTTTCACTCAGATCAACAACTTTTCAATAATGGATCCACAGATACTCAAGTGAATTCCTATGTTACCAACCCAGCAAGGTTCAGAGTTGATTTTGCCAATGCAATGGTCAAAATGGGTAGACTTAGCCCACTTACTGGCTCTAGTGGTCAGATTAGAACCACATGTGGGAACACCAACTAACATTTTGGGCCTTCTTTTATTGTATAAGGTTATGGGCTTTTCAATATCAATATTGTTCAACAAAAAAAATCAATATTAATAAAAGTTAAATGTTTTTGTTTTTTTTCCATAAAATTTTAAATAGTAACATAAATCGCTGATGGAAAATTTGAGAATTAAAAGTCAGATAATTTTATAGAGATTAAAGATAAAGTTTCATAAGATTTAAAATTATATTGATTGTATTTATTTATTTTTTTAATTTTTTTAATAGTAAATATTAATAATTAATATTGTTAATAGTAATATAAGAAAATTGTTAATATATGATATAGAATTGCGTATACATTCTAACTCCTCGTAATAGCTAAAAAAAACTCCTTATAGTGAACTATTCATTGATGTCACATCTAATTACATGGGTTTAATAATTGAAATAATAAAAAAAACATTTATAAGTAAATAGAGCATTGAATATATATATATATATAATCATTTATACAATTAAATAAAAAGAACAAAGCTAAAATAATATATTATATATTATTTAACTTATCTTAATTTTGCAAAAGTAGA
>JBBPBT010000941.1:1149276-1161053 GCA_037974875.1 Cicer bijugum | reverse complement strand
TATATTTTAATATAATAATATATACAATCTTACAAATAATAAAACTCCAATCGATGAACGTGTTCCACTTTATGGATAGACTATTCAATTTTAAAATTACATATTAATTATAAATTAATATATTTAAATTAATTTTTATCTGAATAGAATAATATTTTAACTATTTATTTATTTCATTTCAAATGGAGTTTTTATAAAAGAGTATTAACCTCTTTTCTCTATTCAATCGTTTATATATCATATCATAGCATGTGATTAAATTTCGTTTATATAACTTAATAAGATTATAGTTATACTAATGATTCATGATGTGAAAGATACGATTATTCTTTGCAGAACATGCTAATTTTAGTAATGTAATGATAAGATTGAATGATTTTCTCTTGGAATAAACAAATAATGATTTTTTACTAATAAAACAAATATTTTGATGTGAAAGGATAAGCACTGCCCCAGTGCTTTGCATTGTTGTTGGCTTGTTGCCTATTATTCGTTACTTTTTTCAGTCTTATTCAAAACATAACAATGTATTTAATATGTTTATTTTATATATTAATTTATTTTTAAAAAATTGTAATTTAATGAATTAAACTTAATTTTTTATATTTTAAAATAAATGAATACGATTAAATAGGGGTATATTTAAAAAAATGCATTTAGTAAATTGAAAGAATGTTGATATTTAGAGATAAAATAATTTGTTGGTTTAGCTATACACCATCTCCTAAGCCACAAACATTGTTCTCATGGATTCTTTTAGTAGTAACAAACCCAAATTGGTTTTAGGCAAAATAATTGTAGCCATAAGAGATTTCAACGCAGGTTAGGTTGTTAAGCGTAGATACATTTTTTTTTCTTTTTTGTTTTATTCAATTTAATAGATGAATTTTTATTTTTCTTTCATCCACACAAAATTGTACAATGTGAAACAAATATTTATTTTTAAAGTAAAATTTCTGCAACACAAAAAATTATCTAGATATCATCTAAATTTAATAATTTGTATATATATAAGAAAAAATAAATTATATAAAATTACACTCCAACGGACAGCAATATTATCAATAAATTTAAATATTTGACATGTCCTCGTAAGTTTGCATTTATTTATGTCTATGTAAATTTTTTTTTTTCGGGCAAATAGATGAGTGATGTGAAAGTTTGATGGATGATTTTTATTAATTAAATAAAATAAATAAAATATTTAAAAATACAATTAAGTAATTAAATTAATTAAAAGAGAAATAGAAAAAAGAAATAAAATTAAGTTAAAAGTGTTATGTTTTAGTTCATCCATCTAAAATCAGAAACTAAGTTTGAGAACTATTATGGTTCTCACTTCTTACTATCTTTTTTTTTATAATTGTATCACCATTATCAAATCATCAAAATCGCATCACCATCTTCGAATCATCATCAACATATCAAATTTGTCAAAAGAATTAATGGCAAGTGGTCCATAACATATTTGCTTCAAGTTTTCAAGATTATGAATTAATTGAGTTTCCCAAGTTGAGAAAGGAAACATGGACGTGGTTCCTATCCATAGTCTTAACTAGGTGCTTCATTTTTGCATTGTTTTGGATGTGGATGTGGAGGTGCTTCACCCATGAAACAAAGCCAAGCCAGTTTTATTGATTTTTACCTTCCATAAATAAATAAAAAAATTTACGGGACCGTTTACCATTTCTTTCAACGTATCTTCAAAGATATGGAGAATTTAAGAAGATAATATTTTTTAACAAATAACATTTAGTACATATCTATTAGAGATTAAAACTAAGATCACAAATCCAAATAATTTAATTATATATCAATTGTGTTATACTATATTAATACTTTTTACTATATTTCTGTTTGATGATAATGAATTAAATTTATCTTTTTTAAAAAATCAAAAATTGAAAAAGAAAAAGAGAAATAGAAATAATTTAGAAAAAGAGATATGAATTTAGATTTCTTAAATTATTTGAGAATCTATTTATGCAAAAGAAAAAGATAAATAATTTAGTAATTAAAATATTAATACATGCATTTTTTTTCTCTTTTTCTCCTTCAGAAATTGAGATGGTCCATTTATGAACCAGAAAAAAAAAAGAAAATTAATAATTAAAATGTTAAATTCATTTTGGTTTTGATGTTTTTTTCTCTTTTTCTCTCTAATAAATGAATCCTTAAGTAAACTATTTTTATGTTAACTTAACATACTACATAATGATAATTTGATGGATGTTACATGGCTCCATATAAGTTGGCGAATTAGGTGGATAGTTTGTCCTAATATACAACTTTGCTTATAAGAATACTAAAACACTTTAATGTGATAGAATCATTTGATGCATAGTTATTGATGTTCTTCCACTTTCAGCAATTTTATATAATTTTTAATGCTAAATATTTTTGGGTACTTGAATAATTAAGATCAACATGGCAACAGCTTCTGTTTTTTAATATATAATTTAATTTTCAGAACTCGTTCTCATCTTTTCAACGTCATCTTACTTTAACTTTTCCAACATGTATTATTTTTAGTTTAATTTCGTGCATGGTTAAATGAATTGTATACTCTCACTTTTTTGCTATCTTAAGTACTTTTACGGTAGAAGCTATCTCCAATGGCTTCAACTTCAATGCAAATATGCCTGTCGCTGTTCTAAACGTTATGCTTAGGATTAATTCAAATAATATTGAACTATTTATAAGTTGTTGAAAAACTTTTCTTTTAAACAATTTTGTTTAAAAACTTATGCTTTTAAAAAGGTTTTTTTTTTACTACTAGGTTTTCTTAAAATTTTTTAAATAAATATTTATTTCCATCCAGTACGATGTTATCTTGTAATGAATTATTTAATTTAAAATAAAATAAAAATTTAATGTGAATATACTACAGTATGTTATTTTAAATTATTTAAAAATTTGTTACGATAAAATCATAGCAAAATCATGTTTTAAAAACTTTTCCTTCAATAGTCCTTACATTTGTCAACTTTTTCTGGAAAATAAATCACAAAAATTTGATTTTCCTTCTATTCTTATTTATAAATAAAAATATATAAAATTGATTTAAAATTAGACCGACTACTACATTACCCTTGAATATATATTGAATAATATACGAATATTTTTGACAGTAAATAAAATATGTTGTTTATAAGAAAAAGGCTGATTAAAGAAAACATAATAATTTCCAATAAAATAAAAATAAAAAAGAAAACACAATGATTTCTATAAATAATGTAGCAAATCTCAAATTTTGATATATAATCAATTTTGACATATTTTTTCTTTTTTTATCTCTCTGATTCGTAGACCCTATAGTATTATAGAACTCTTTTGGAATTAAGTTTGATAATAACTAATTCATTGAATTTGAAATTAGTTTCTCTTAAATTGACTGTCTTTAATAGAAGTTTATTAAGGACTTGTGTCGATAGTTTAATTATTATTTTATTTTTTATATTTATTTTGAGTAAACTAATAATAAAGTTCTCTCAATAATAGTATTATATTTTTAATGTTGGTTTAAATTGAAGATACCTTTCCCATCTCATTCAAATATTTCTTAGTTAATTTAGTTTTTTTTTTTTTTTTGAGTAAAATAATAACAATTATAAAATATTAAAAATAAAAAAATAAAAAATCAGAATTAAATGGCCCTGACAGAACTAAACGTCAATATCATTGGCAAAGAAGCGAGTGGCCTAATGTTTATAAGAAGCAGCTCATAATAACGCGTACCCAAGTTTTCTCATATTTCTCAACAGACGTTAAAACGACAAAACCCTTTCTCTCTATTCTTGCGTTTTGCCACTTCTTCGTTTCATCTCCAATTGCGTCTTTGCATTGCGGCCACAAACTCATTCATTCTGAATAACGACGATTCTTCAAATCCTTTAACAGGTAACATTCACTCTTCATTCAGATCTTTACTACTCTTCTTGGTATACAATATGTCATCTTTTCACTTATTTTCTTTTTCTTTCTTGTTGCTGTTTATTTTTTTCAATTTTCATTTGTTGGATTATTTTTTTGGTTCTGGTATATTTTTAAGATATCAATCAATCGTAACTGTTGAATCAATGTAAATATTTGACGTTGTTAATCGTATATACTTTAATAGTCATACCAGTGATGGTTTGTGATTGATTCATACTGTAAAAAGTTTTACCTGATATTGCATTAAAAGTAATCTCATGTCCCTATTCCTTTGTTTTAGAGGTTTTTTTTTTTTTTTTTTGTATTTTTTGGCTGTTATTGACATTTGAGAGTGTTATTGAACCAATTGGGTCACGATTCAGATGCCTAGGTTTGGACTGTGTTGGAACTTTGGACTTGAATAGTGGTTATAACTTTTAAGTGTGGAAAACAGTACTCACCTTAAAAACTGATTTTGATGTTGAGTTAGACTCGAACGAAATTTTAAGATCTTAACCTTGCTTATTTTTATCCACTAAACTTAATTTTAGGATCGTATACTTTGTTTATTTTTATCCAATAAATATTATTGAATTTTGATCTTGAACACAGATTTGTTGATTGTCATGCCAATCATAAAGGATGCATTTTTTTATTTTTTTTTACTTCCTTCAGAATATGTTGTTGAGAGTCTCATGTTATTAGATGAGATATGACTTAAATTGTTTTGAGAGGCACCTCAAATTCTAATATGCTATTAGAGTTTATTCAATATATTAGGTCACCCACTATCGGTCACTTAAGCCATGTTCCAAATAGTTTGGTCCTAGGCGTGAGGATTGTGTTGATTGAGAGGGGTAGGCAAAATGGAAGATTATGAGAGTTAGGTTATGATATGATGGAAAGTGGAAACACGTGCACATAGAAACTTGCAGTGTCTATCTTAAACCCTGTTTGGATTTAAGTTCCTTCTAAAACTTCATTAATGCCCCCAACTTTAAGAAAATATGTTCAGCTATGAAGCATGTGTACTCTAAAACTAATGTAGACCACGTAACGGATGCTTGTACTCGTGGATAGTGACATGTATGTATCAAAAATATTTTTCATAAAAATATTGCATACTCGATTTGGATACATTTGAATACACACGGGTCTAGATTTGCAAACCAATAAACAAAATATATTGGCGTTTATGTAAAAAAAATTAGGCTTTTGTCGTTCTTTCTGTTGTTTATGTTGATGTTGGATACTTTCCCTATTGTCTTTCTCTATTTTCTGTTATGTAAATCCCCTTTCCTAACTTTATTTCTTTATATATTTTTATTCTATTTTGATTTTTATGATTGTATAGTATCCTAACTTTTTTGAATTTATATTTTTATTCTATTTTGATTTTTATGATTGTATTGTAATAAATTATGAAAGAGTCTAGCAGTAATTAGATAATCAATTAATCAACAAAACAACTCCAGTCTCATTTTCAGTTAGTTTGTTTCTATAAAATTATAGTTTCGTATGTATTTTAAAATTTATATTAACACTTCCATACCAAAGATATTTGAAAAATCTCGTATCCGAATCTGTGCAACTGTGTTCAGACAGGATGCTTATCTAATCAGCTCGTATCCGAATGTCACCCTATTCTTAAATTTTGACAGCTTATACTCCTATAGTTGTTCTAATACTGCTAACATTAACTAGAGTAATTGAGGAAACCGTAATTAATGACTTGGCTAATTTTTTACTCAAATCAAATCCTGTCAAATTATGATTTAAAATCACATAATGTTGTTTTTGTTTTTGAATCGATATGTGTCCCTTTTTTTAGTTTTTTGTGCATGTATCTGTTAGACCTCTTATAAAGAATATTCATAAGAAGAGGAGGCGAGTTTAAGGGTTGTTTAGGGGCTGTTTATTACAACTATTGTGTTATTTAATTCAGTTATTATGTTATCTAATTATATGTGTGGCAGTTAGGAGCAGTTATTATGTTTTTAGGCAGTTTGTGGTGTGAATAAGTAGGAAAACTGAATGTTGTAACAGTTATTCTGGAATTTTAGAAGTGAATATTGTTAGGAGAGGCCAAGGCTCTCGAATCCTTGGAATAGGAGTGGCAAATTGTGTGTGCTTTATATAAACAGTATGATATTCTGTAATTATTCTTTGTATTCAGTCATACTCAGGGAATAAATTCAGTGTTTGTTTATCAAATTACATCTCTCTTGATATCGGTTTCTATCAGCATCCTTATTGATATAAAAATGTTAAATTTTAAACTTATATTTAGTTAGATATTTAATCACAACCTTCAGTGTCTTATGTATCTTATGTGTATGTGTATAGAACTGTTTTTATATTGTTTATTTAGCCGGATTGGATTGTTTATGTTTTCCAACTAAACATTCTACCTTTCTTTCAGGTGTGCCTTTCATTACAAGTTTTGCTTTTGAGCAATTAAAAGTTAACCAGGTGCTGCTTTATTCTTGGCTATTCTCCAAGTTTTGAAAGAAGTTCACATTCTTCAGTATCCTCTAGTGTCATAACCAAAACCAAGGAATGCTGAAAGATGTGCTTGAAAGTAAAGAGTTCTCTCTCCAAGGTTAATAAGGTTGTAGCTTCATGTGAGCAAACCTTTTTAATACTTGATGAGATTGGATATTTAGTTTTCGGCCAATATCTATTTCGTACTCATGTGCCTGAAAAACCGAGCAGTTGTGTAACGTCAATACACGATCTTTGTGAAGATGGTTGATCTTTGGAATAGCTCATCACATCTGGTAACATAATTACTTGTACTTAATATATTATATAATTGATAGAAGTATCGGTTGTGTGCAAAAAGTGTTACCAAAATGTTACAGAAGGGAAGTGTGCTGATGCAAAGATATGAGCTGGGAAGATTATTAGGCCAAGGAACTTTTGCAAAGGTCTACCATGCTAGGAATCTTATAAGTGGCATGAGTGTGGCCATTAAGGTAGTTGATAAAGAAAAGATTTTGAAAGTCGGGATGATTGATCAGATTAAGCGCGAAATTTCGGTGATGAGATTAGTCAAACACCCAAATGTGGTTGAGCTTTACGAGGTAATGGCCAGTAAAACCAAAATTTTCATTGTCATGGAATATGCAAAAGGTGGTGAGCTCTTCAACAAGATAGCTAAAGGAAAGCTCAAGGTGGACGTTGCTAGGCGATATTTTCAGCAGTTGGTTAGTGCAGTTGACTTCTGCCACAGCAGGGGGGTGTATCATAGAGATTTGAAACCCGAAAATCTACTATTGGATGAAAATGAGAATTTGAAGATTTCAGATTTTGGGTTGAGTACCTTTGCTGAATCTAATTGCAAAGATGGATTACTCCACACTACATGCGGTACCCCTGCGTATGTTTCCCCGGAAGTGATAAATAGAAAGGGTTATGATGGAAGCAAAGCTGATATATGGTCATGTGGTGTAATCTTGTTTGTTTTATTGGCTGGTTATCTTCCATTCCATGATCAAAATCTGATGGAGATGTACAGGAAAATCAGTAGAGGGGAATTCAAATTTCCTAAATGGTTTGCACCAGAGGTTCGCCGGTTGTTGTCCAAAATATTAGATCCATATCCCAAGACTCGGATATCAATGGCCAAGATCATGGAAAATTCTTGGTTTAAAAAGGGATTAGAGAAGCCTGTTGTTATTGAGACCAAAAACAATGAACCAGCTTCTTTGCTGCATGCTGATGGAGTGTTCGAAGTTTCCGAGAACGGTGATGGTTCTATTGCGGAGACAAAACAACAACAAGCAAAGCCCTGCAACAACTTAAATGCCTTTGATATCATCTCCTTCTCGTCCGGTTTCGATTTATCTGGTTTGTTCGAGGACAAAATTCAACAGAAAGAAATGCGGTTTACATCCAACAAGCCGGCCTCAACTATAATCTCAAAGTTGGAAGAAATTTGCAAGTGTCTTTGCTTGAAAGTAAAGAAAAAAGATGGAGGTTTGTTGAAGTTGGAAGGTTCAAAGGAAGGAAGGAAAGGAACTCTAAATATTGATGCCGAAATTTTCGAGATTACCCCTATCTTTCATCTTGTGGAACTTAAAAAGTCCAATGGGGATACGATGGAGTTTCAGAAGCTATTGCAAGAGGACATTAGACCAGCACTTAAGGACATTGTGTGGAGCTGGCAAGTAGAAGAACCACAGCAACTTCAACATGAAGCAGTGCAGGAGGAGCAACAGCCATCTCTTACTTCTCAAATTTGAGGCTGAATCATAGCAAATTTCTTAATCAATGTTGCATCACTAGGTTGTTGTGTGTTTGTGCTTCTTTTGGATGATCTTTGTCATGTTCTTAATTTAACAATAATCATCATAGAATAAGGTGGCTAGTTTAGTCTTTTCTTATGTATGTATGTATGGATATATATACTTCAAAAGACTTGTATGCCTAAAGTGAGACTTACCATTTGGTCTTTGCGATCCATCCTCGTGATTATTCTCTAATCTCTATACTTAAAAAAATCTAGAATAAATGAAAAACAAGTAAATTTAGATTGTTTGATTAACTGAATTACTCGAGTTAAAACCCTGCTAGGATTAACTGGAAAATGTGAGTCATTTTTTTCAACTCAATTCACCAACCAGCCTTTATTTTATTGGATTGGCTAACGTGTGACACTTCATTAGAGCAATTATGTTATGCGGTAAGCTTTGCTCCTTGGTGAATTGACATAACAACAAGCTTGATTGTGAGCAATTGTTAGAGCTTCCAGCATGGACTCTCAACCAATCATTTTTCTTCCAATTTGAAAATCTGTCATTTGAAAGAGCATTACATGAGATTACAAAGTTAGCAAAATATAACATCTTTTGATACACTATATTTTAACCAATTGCCAGATTTTAAAAACCAATCAAGGTTAAACTTTTTGTTGATCTAGAAAATTACGTTCTCTTGATTGAAACTATCATTTTTGTAGATAAGATATTTGAATTTATTGAAATCACTTGAATGATAATATGATATTTTATTCCTCTCTCTCAAATTAGTTGGATTATTTTTTGAATCAACTTCTAAAAATATGTTTTCCACAATCACACATAACATAAATTTTGTCGGCATTTTTTCACTTTCAATTTCATTGAAAGGTTGACTTGGTTTGCATTTAGTTATGGAGTATGGTCTTATTGGAAGTGTTTCTATCTGGTCCAGAGAGGCTTAGTTGATCTATAAGATCTATTACCACTTATGCACTACACTTTTGTTATCTTACATGCTTGACATGCAGTCATGCTAGTTGGTCATTTTTCTGCAGTTAAGATCCCTGTGATTATGAGGATCCCAGAACCACAAACAACTGCACTTATCTTTGCATTTGGCGTTTTATTGCAATAGCTAAATAGTTGAGTCCTTTTACTGTTGTTGGCTACCTTGGTTATAGTAGGGTTCCTTAAATTCCATCTATAGTATCAATAAATGTTGTGATATGACTTTTGAATGTTTTGTACAATGAATCAATACCTTAGCTCAAATGCTTGAGCTGGGACTCCCCAAAGAAATTTGAAATGGAGTTCTATAGCTCAAATTTTGATTGCTAGCATAATATTCAAACTAATATTTTTCTATAAAAAAATACCTTGAGCTGTAAAAAAAATTAAATTTGGAGAATTGTGTGGCAATTTCCCAACTTATTAGAATTAGAGACAATGAATGGAAATGTGTGATAAATTATGATTGAACTTGCTCAGTCTTTTATATATCTGAAAGTAAAACGATCCATTTGAATCACCAGAAATTCATATTGTATTTTTAAACTTTAAAAATGATCAACTGTTTAAAAGCTCAAGTTTTTATTTTTTTTAAAAAAAACAAAAAACAGAAGCTCAAGTTTAATACAACCTAACTAAGGCAATAGAATATGTTCAAGAAGAATCTATTTACACATCATTTTTTTTTAATCAAATTTGGTATTTTAAGATTTACAATAGAGTGTATTAATCACTTACACTATTCTGTCAAATGTATTTATGCATATGTAATTAGGGAAACTATTGTAGTATTATTTTTTAGGCAAATGATCCTTTAACTTAATTTTAAGTAATGTTTTAGTCCTTTATCTTTTTTTTTCTTCCCGAATTGGTCCTTTATTTTAATTTTAAGTGACAATTTGATTTTTTTGTTTTAAAATTTCAACAAATGTTATTCTTTTTTGTACAAAAATTCAAAAAAATCATCAAAATTTTCAACCAAAACCCATAAAATTAATAATCGTCTTCAATATAATGCAAATTTTATCAAATCTATAACTCAAATATTAAAATATACTCATATTTTTATCTGCAACAACATCAAATAAAGAATAAGAATATGAGTTTATTTCAAGATTTAATATATGAATTTGATCAAATTTGTATTTTATTGAAGATGATAATGAATTTTATAGGTTTTGTTTGAAAAATTTGATGATTTTTTTGAATTTTTATAAAAAAAAAGGACAACATTGTTGAACTTTTAAAACATAAAATATCAAATTGTCACTTAAAATTAAAATAAAGGACCAACTCGGAAAGAAAAAAAGATAAAAAACTAAAACGTTACCTAAAATTAAGTTAAGGGACTACAAATATAATTTAACCTATTTTTTACTGCTCAAACAATTGATAAATAAATGTATCGGTCATGGAGCTCCATATAGGTCTTAGATATACTTGGAAAGAATTACATCACTTGAAAGATGTTTGACATCTACACAAAATATAAGCAAGAGCACCAAACTTAACATCAAACTTGATGATTAGAGTGTCAATGAGACAGGCTGAGGAACATACAAATATAATACTATCAACGTGGATCGAAACTTAGATGCATATATTGTAAGAATGTGGATGTTGGTTTCTCCTACCAAGCACGAGGTGTCTGTTTTAGGTCTTAAAAGGCTTTATTCAATTTTAAAAATAGAGGTTTATCATATACTTCAAAACCTAGTGCTTGAATGGTGGAAACTTCTTCCTTGAGAAAGCCACTAAGAAAGATATTATTATTAACACCAGTGGTATTGGCTTTATCATTTTACCTAATTACAGCAAATACTTTTATTGTTTGGTTTACGGTTGACAAAGGTCAATGTGTTGTTTTTAAGCAGTGCACATTCTTCCTGCACTAGAGAAGTATATTACTCTTATTCAACGTTTTCATAGTTTAGAAACTTGATGCAGTAACTTAGAAACAAGACTTCAGAGCTTCAATGTAATGAAAATCATCAAAATTGTCAGTGATGTGGCTAAGCCTAACTCTTAAGCTCAAGCATAGTATACTATCCATCTTCGCAGATTTTTAATTACAAACAGCCATCCAATCATATCACATCATATCATTTTGTTAAATATTATTTATTAAAATATCTCAATAAACAGAACTGTTAACTACACACTTTCTTTCAAACACGTTCTTTCCAATTGTTCCCACTAAATTTATGTAGAATTCAATTCAGCCTGGTTTAATTTCAAAATAGAAGAATCCATTTTAATTCCAACCAATAAGAGACAATGGTGAGAAGAATATGTTATATAGATTTACTAGAACTTCACCTCAACAAATATCTACATTATGTGATATAATTGGATGACTTGTGAAACTCATTTATACTGTTAGATTCCACTATGCCTGAGTTTTTAAACCCAACTTTGTGCACCATGTGATTAAAGACGCAGCTCGATTTTTGAAAATTAAGAGACATATAGAAACATGACACTATTTTCACAGGCAGTGGGTCATGTTAATTAATTTTTTTCCATACAAGGCTTCAATTGCTCTGCATATTTGACAAGAGGGAATGTGAAGGCACCATTCTCCAAAGGGGGGGGGGGGGGGGGGGCCCC
>JBBPBT010000941.1:1076415-1097020 GCA_037974875.1 Cicer bijugum | reverse complement strand
ATATATTAAGTTACCATTGAAAATTATACTCATTTAATATTATAGTTTTGAATAAATAATTTTTCTTTTTTAATTTGTCTTTGAGACATTCTATTATTTGACTATTTTTTACTAATGCCATTATAAATCACTAATAAATTCTTAAAATTTAAAACTTTAAATATTAATAAATTCATAATATCCATCAACAATTTCAAATAATCACAACACCCTAACATCATAGTTTAATGTTATAGCCTTAAAAAGATTTTTTGCCTCTTAATTGGGGCTCTATGCTAATGTCCTGCATAAGTTAATTGTCTGCCCCTATTTTACGCCAGAAATAAGAAACTTGTTATTGTTTGTGGGTAAATTTGATTTCTTAACATTCACTCTAGGAAACCAATAAAGTAGCAGCAACTAACTTACACTTTATCTATTATTTAAAACAATGTAACAATGTAGAATTTCAAATGAAAAAATTGGACTAAATAACAACACATAAAATATTCAATTTAAATTATACCCGATTTAATTATTTATTTACATAGAAAAGAAAAATAAGAACTTCAGAATCAATCTTATCTTCACAAATTGACATGGTGAAGATGAAATAGTGACGAAGGTGTGACGTTAGAAGAATTCTATGAACCTATAGGTTTTAAGTGTAGACTATGTGGAGATTAGGGAATACAACTTGGAGATACAGAAAATACGATGTATGTACTTAAAGAACAAAATAGGGAGGTTTAGAGATACATAGAGGTTAAAGAAGATAAAACACATGAACATTTTTAAGTTTACGCGATATTTTTATTTTTTTTCAATTTATTTTAAATCGGTTATCAATATAATTGCATTAAATAAGTTTTATATATTTATAAAATTGTCACTGTATCAATACATAAAAAATATTTCACGTAGTTACAAAATTATCTCCACTTCATTTTTAACTCATTTACTCAACCGAATTAAATATATTAAAATTAAACTTACCCTAATATTAAAAACACTTTTTAATAGAGAGATCTCTGCCACACCTAAATAAAGATCAAAACTAGGTGGCAATATATACTTCAAAGTAAATAATAAAGACATTAATAATAATAATAATAATAATAATAATAATAATAATAATAGGGGTCCACCCTCATTTTGTCAAGCAGATAATAAATTCATTCATGACTTGTATATCATTAATTAGTTTTTGAGATTTGTAATAATTATTGCAAGTTAATGTTAACATTTTTCATTTATATAATTATTTAATTGTGTTAGAATAATTTTTATTTTAAATATTTCAAAGTAATTGTTTATGGCCGCTCCATCATTTTAATGCTAGCTTCACCATTAGATAAATATTATTGTTAGAATAGGTTTTATGATTGAGAGAAATTGAAATTAAGAAAAAAAGAGTAAAGCAGAAAACGAAGATTGATTAACAGTTTGAAAAATGTTATCCTTATTACATCACTTTATAGTAGTTTTGAGTACTAACTGGCAAAGTAAATTTAACTAACTTTTAATTGTTTTTTTAACCTTCTTAATAATAATAATAATAATAATAATAATAATAATAATAGGGGTCCACCCTCATTTTGTCAAGCAGATAATAAATTCATTCATGACTTGTATATCATTAATTAGTTTTTGAGATTTGTAATAATTATTGCAAGTTAATGCTAACATTTTTCATTTATATAATTATTTAATTGTGTTAGAATAATTTTTATTTCAAATATTTCAAAGTAATTGTTTATGGCCGCTCCATCATTTTAATGCTAGCTTCACCATTAGATAAATATTGTTGTTAGAATAGGTTTTATGATTGAGATAAATTGAAATTAAGAAGAAAAGAACAAAGCAGAAAACGGAGAATGATTAACAGTTTGAAAAATGTTATCTTTATTAGATCACTTTATAGTAGTTTTGAGTACTAACTGTCAAAGTAAACTTAACTAACTTTTAATTGTTTTTTTAACCTTCTTAACTAACTACAAATCACTTTAATTATATCTAACATGTCCCATAATTCAAAGTGATTCAATTGACATTAATACAAGATTGTTCCTTATCTATTTGAATTTCATCCTCTTCAAACTTTTAGTTAGGATGGTTGTCTTTTGATCATTGATATTGTAGTGCTCTAGTTTCATCCTTCCTTTCATTACTTGATCTCTTAAGAAGTAAAACCTTGTTTCTATATGCTTGTTCCTTCCATGAACACTTGGATGTCTTGTACATTCTCGAGCAAAATATCTTACTTCACCATACTGATAGTACAATTTCACGCGCTTTGTTGATCTATTCAAACAATCATTGATTTTCTTAGACTTCATCTTTATCTCCGCTCTATGATTCAACAATATCTCACAAGCTGCATTTTTTACTGTAATTACGCCTTCTTCAGTCAAGGCAATCACGGTCAACAACACATCAACTTTTGTTCCTTTGTCGTCTTGAGCAATTACAATCTTCAATGCTTTAGATTTCATCTCCATCATCAACTTCATGCCCTCTTTCGACAATCCATCCAATTGATGCAAATCAGTCTTGTTGCAAACTGAACGATCAACAACTATTGTCTTACTACTAGAAGCTGCAACATAAGTCTTAGATGCATCCACTCGCTTTCCTTTGACTTCACTCTTACCATCATCACTATCATCATCTAGCCCAATCACTTCCTTATTTCTGCGAGTAGAAATTGCAAGGACCCTTCTCCTGCTACTTGGCACAACAACAAGAGTGACTGGAGCATTAACATATTTGTTTCTTTGCTCAACATGTCTTATAACAACTCCTGCTCTTGCTCCAGGGTTGATTATTTAACTTTGACTTGTATTTCTATAAGTTGTACGAGATTAAACAACTAGGGTACCAACATCACCTTCTCTTGGATTCAAAATCTCATCCAATCCTTCAGTCTCCATCATTCTTGAAGATCTCGTTGATATTGTTGTTTTGAAGGTTCTATTTATGGACAATGGTGCCTTCAATACAAACCTATTTGCATTATCGAATATCTTTATTTCACCATGCTTCATCATCTCCATGGTTGATTGTTTAACATTTAGTTGTATTTCTATAAGTCGTACGAGATTAAACAACTAGGGTACCAACATTACTTTCTCTTGGATTCAAAATCTCATCCAATCCTTCAGTCTCAATCATTCTTGAAGATCTCGTTGATATTGTAGTTTTGAAGGTTTTATTTATGGACAATGATGCCTTCAATACAAACCTATTTGCATTATCAAACATCTTTATTTCACCATGCTTCATCTTCATTGAATATCCATTTTCAAGTAGTTGTCCAAGACTTAGCAGATTGTTCGTCATTCTTGGCACATACAGTACACCACATATAAAATATCACTTGTCATCTTTCCTTTGAATCAACACATTTCCTACTCCTTTTGCAGTTACTTTGATATTATATGCAAATATGATCTCTCTTTTTACCTTCTCATCAATGCTTACAAACAAATCTTTGTGTTCAGTCATGTGATTTGAACAATCAATATCAAGAAACCAAAACTGGAACGAAGAACGTTCTTCATTTTTAACATTTTTTCCAAAACTTTCTTGGTTTGTAGTTGTCATCAACAAGACTTTGTCTGAAAACGGAGAATGTTCTCTGTTTGTGGTGGCCATCAATAACAAATCATATGAATATGCATCCTCAGCTGCCATTTGAGTTTCATCATCCTCTCTTTGGAATTTCTTGGATTTGCATTCATTTGCAAAATATTCTCATTTTTGACAAATCGTAACATTGGATTCCTTTCTTCTTGAATTTCTTTTTGCCATTCGAATTCTTGTTGCTGTTATCATTTGTGTTCTAATTTCTTGAACTTACAGCTCCTTCATCATAATCATCAGTCTCATCATAATCGTATTTCTTGTACCCCTTGAATTTACCTTTGCCTTTCTTGTGCTTCATACCACCTTGGTTGGTCTTCTTGCTAACATTGGCCTGCACTTGAGATGTTGAGGTTGTTGCACACCTTTCTCTTACTCTCAATTCATGAGTTTCAAGAGAGTTTTGCAAATCCTCCACCTTCATCTTATCAAGATCGTTTGATTCTTTAATTGCCACCACTATGTGATCATACCTTTGTTTTAATGTTTTGAGGATCTTTTAAATAACCACCACTTCAGTTAATGATTCACCATTTGTTCTCATCTGATTAACAACAACCTGCACATGATTGAAGTAATCTGCCACAACTTCATCTTCTTCCATCTGTAATAGTTCGTATTGCCTTCTTAGCATTTGGAGCTTCAACTTCTTGGGATTTTCCCCACCTGTATAATGTGCGACCAAGATCTCCCATGCCTCCTTGAATATAGATGCCTTTGAGATCCTTTCAATGTTGTTTGAATCCACACTTTATTGGATGTAAAACAATGTCTTGCAATCTCTTTTCTTGCAATCTTTAGAAGTTGTTTGTTGTCTTTCTGTTGGATTTGAATCAAGTTGTTCGTAGCCATCTTGAACAATCTCAAACACTTCGTGAGGTCCCATCAACGGTTTAATGGATGCAGACTACCTCTCCCAATTCTTCCCATCAAGGATTGACAAATACGATGAAAATCGCCCTTCATTCATGTCTTCCTTCTTTCTTTCACTCACACTTGTGTTTTCCTATTTTTTGATTCCCCTTACACTTGCACTCGTGTTTCCCAAAAATTATAATCCAAGCTCTTGATGCCACTGTTATAACAGGTTTTATGATTAAGAGGAGTTGAAATTGAAAAGAAAAGAGTAAAGCAGAAAACGAAGATTGATTAACAGTCTGAAGAATGCTCTCCTTATTACATCACTTTATAACATTTTTGAATACTAACTGTCAAAACAAACTTAACTAACTTCTAACTGTTTTTCTAACCTTTCTAACTAACTACAAATCACTTTAATTATATCTAACAATTGTTAGGTTGAACGTCTTATTCTAAATTTAAGGGCTATCGTTGTTGTGATTGAGCAGCAGCAACAATGTCAAAGAGAAGTAGTGGTTATATGCAAGTAATAAGGTTTAGGATGTTATTGGGTCTTTCGGTGGCGGATTGAAATGTTACTAATAATTACATGTTCAATTGGTAAGGAATGTGCTCATATGTAGCGTAGGATTGCAAGAGCTGCTAAATCTACTTTTTATGTTGAATTTTTATTTATTAGGATTTTGTTTCTTCTATTTGATCTTGTTCCTGATTTTGTTTGAAGTTAAAATTTTTAATGATTAAACGAGAATAGGAAGTTCTTAACTCTAAGTGTATGAAGATATTAATTTTTAGTTAAAATAGAATATTTACTATTTAATTATTTTGGAAAATTGGGATTTAGGGATTAAAAACCCCAAATTAGATTTTAATTTTCTTTAAAATTAGGTTGACATTTTGTTTATTAGATTTTAAATTTCTGGATTTAATATATTAATATTTAATTATATATTTGTTTATCATTTGATCAATTATTATTTATTTATTTTTGAAAATTCATATTTAAAACTTAAATGCCCAAATTAAGTTATAAATTCTTAAATCTCGGATCACTTTAACATTCTATTTCCTAAATTACAATTACTATATTGCTTAACTATTAACTTTTTCATCTATTTTATTGTCGGCTATGATCATCATATTTATTGTGTAATTTCTATTTTATGCCTTCGTATTTGTTCTAAAAGCTTCTTGTATTATCTAATGATAACACATGATTGAGATCCTTGTTCAACCTTTCATTGAAGGTGAGGAAAGTGGCAAATTTTCATCTTTGGTTTATTGGTTGTATTTTACTACTTCAATAATCATACTAGGTTATAGGTTTTGACTATATTTATAAATGTAATTAAGAGTAAGACCACCTTATAGCAACCCATGTTGGCCTTCAAGAGACCAATGGTATAATGCCTAGCATGAGGAGCTCCTATTGATTTTAAGTCACTAGTGTAAGGCTAAGAACGTTTCAACGACTTGTACTTTATCCAATTCACAAGCACATACATGGTCCCTATATGCAGCCTCTAAGCATGGTGGTAGTAGAGTGCTACCATTTTGCGATGTGTGTTCAGGTTTTTAATATTGAAATCCTATCAATTATAAAAATAGATATATGTTCAAAAAGGTTAATTCTTAAACTAGATTTTAGTACTTCAATAAATTACTTTCCACCATTGGGTGGAGATATCTTGGTTTATCCACACAAAAATTCTATAACGTATTAAGAATTTATGCTTCTAGTGTTCGAATAGCAAGTTATTGTGTTTAAATAAATATGTCGAATTTTTTTTTTTTATAATATTTTTAAAAAGTTAAATGAGAATTTGAAATGAGAAAAAACGACAGTAATTACATATAAACGATGAAATGAGTTCTTTAATTTGGTTAAATGAACTAATTTATTGTTTAAATTTTCTAATATTACAAAGTAGTTTATAATATTGTTAGGTTTGATGTCTGGTTTCGAATTTAAAATTTTATGAATTAATTAAAGTAGAATTTATCATTTTAAAAAAAATATATATATATATGAAAAATTATATCGACAAAATTTATGTTAAAAAAAGAAAAAGAAAATTATTGTGTTAAAATTTTAATTGAAGGTCTAATGTAATTCTAATTATTTTTGTTAAGATTAAAAGTTTTTTTTTAATTACAACATCAAGTTCTATTATTTTATTGAAAATGAAATTTATTTAAGAAAAATACTTATATAATGTTAAAAATAATTTCATAAGATGAATTAAATTGTAAATAAATTTATAAAAATTAATACATTCTTTTGAATGATTGAATATATATTTTTAATATAAAAACAAAATTTGTAAAAAGTAAAAAATGTCATTTAAATTCAAAATCAACTTAATAATAATATATGGTGATAGAATTTGATGTAAATTTTTAAATCAATTAGGTCCTGCTGATTCAACTAATTTATTTAATAATTGTTTTTCTCTCAATGGTGTTGTCTATTTGACCTAACCCTGCTTACGCTACAGACGAAATTTTACCCTTATTTTATTTATTTTGATGGTTGTTTATTTATTTTTAATATTTATTTAAAATATATATAGAAATACTATTAAATTAAAGCTTTCAATAAATTTAATAATATATTTTTTTACTACTGAATATTTTCAGTATTAAATTATAGGATCCGATAAAACACCAATAATTATAGGAGGCAGGCAGAATGAACCATCACCTTTTATTCATGTTTTTCTTTGGGCCTACAAACTACAATACGTGATAAGAATCATAACACAATATAATAAACGGGCCAACAGGACGAATTGATCTTCTCCGTTTTAAAAAATTTACTCCATATCCCACAATTATATTCTTATATATATCCATAAACCTTTTTAATTACACATCAAAAATATATAAAAATTAAAAATTCAAGAAACAAATTCTTAAATAGAATGTATTTTTTAAAAAAAAAAGAATTAAATTTTCAAAACACATCTAAAATCTCGTAAAATGAAAAGGTTTTGTATATCAATAAATTTAAATTAAATTTTCCAAAATATAAAAGTGTTTGAAATTAAAAAATCTCAATCATATAAGAGTTTTACATTACAAACTTAAATTAAAATTTTCAAAACACATGCAATCTCATTTAATAGGAGTGAGAATTTTTTTTTTTTTAAATTTAAATTAAATTTAGTAAAACATGTCTAATATCTCTTAAACCTAAAATAGTTTTTGGTAAATATTTTCCTCCATTTTCATCCGAGTCCAAACATTAAAGGTGAAACACTTTACCTATAAAAATTAATAACATCACATTCCTACCAATCAAAATATCACATGTATAAAACAATGAAAAGCCTTAACATTGGATTAGGGTCGAGCTTTCCCTTCATGATACTAAAAAAAGGAAGAAAAACAATGTGGATTATTCATTACAAGATACATGCTGTCCTTCCTAAAATTACAAACAATCTCAATATTTTTCACCCATGATACAAACACTCTTTGGTCCCCCCACCCCCCAAAACCCCTCTTTCTCAATTTGATTTTAAACCCAATTTAGACACCAAACACTACTCAATCCGTTAGGGTGGCCTATGATTTTGTGGTCTTGTACCTTTCTACGGACTTATAGGAAGGGGACCAGTTGACCAGTTTCAACCATTACCCTCAAAACTTTAGGCAAAGTAGCAAAGGCTCATCTTCTCAACCTATATGATTTTAGGAACAAATAAAAAATGTACCATATACATAACTTTGATGTCATTATATTTTTTGCACCTGAGTAATGTAATAATTGTTCCAATTATGTTCCCAATGTAAATTTACAAGTTTAGTAATCAACATTAATTTCCATGTATGATTATTGTACAGTGTGTACCAATATGAAGCTTTAAGGATATCAATTTGTCAATTTCAAATTCTAGTCTTGGTCATTAGGTCACCTAGGCCTAGCAATCTATGTGAAGTTCATTTCCTCCCCTTAAATATGTCTTTAAATATCTATGTATGATATTAGTCCCAGCAAATTTGTTTACGATTTTTTTTTCTTTCTTTTATGTGTCAAAAATATTTCTTTCTTATTCACATTAAAATCATATTATATTATTTCTAATGTAGGTTAATTAAGTAGATAATGATATTTTTTTAACTGCTAATATCATTATCAAAAAGAACAAATATTTAGTACTAAGAAATACAAGAGTTTGTTACATGAAAACAACCAACCAAAATCCTCTACAAATTACCCTACTCTAGCATGTTACTCAATCAACACAAAACACTCTCTAGAAATTACTACATCCCAAACACATTACACACTCAAGAGTGGAGGCACCAAAAATGAAAATCTTACACAAAATTTACATCTTTAGTTCTAAACGAGATTCAAGAAATTAGTTGCATCATCCTAATTGTTAAGAAAACATTACACTAATGATGAAAAATATAGTCGATAATAAGTAGCTCATACTTCACAATGGCATGTGTTCATCTCATGTTGTTAGCTAGATAATCTCTTAAGTGGATGATATGTAACTACATATGTCCTATATTTTTTGGTTAAAAATAGCAAGTTTTTTCTGTCACCTAAATTGTCTATACTCCCTTTTTCATTTTCCTCAAGGGATTTTTCTCATGTTTGTATCCTTGCAGATCGTCCAGAAACCCAATAGCATATTTTAAAATTCGATAATTTTTGTCTTTAAATTTTTTAAATAACGTGACATATGATAGGATAATGTAGAATGATTAATACTTATAAAATTGGAATAAAACATCTTAAAAATTTAGATTTTAATTTCATAAATTTTTCATATTTTTATTTTAATTAATTACATATGAATAATTAATGCATCTAAATAGTTCTATATTATAGAATTATATGTCATGTTATTAGAAATATGTCAAATCGTTATTTTTTTATTTAAAACATACGAAAGAGGGATTAAATCTGTCGATTTTTAAATAAGAGATCAAATAATTACATATAGAAGAAACTTAAACATGTATTATCTAAAAAAAAATAATATAACATAAAATATTTGATTAAATACATATAAAAAAGTATTTTGGTATATTTTTTTAGGGACTGAGATCTTTGTAGGTGGTATATTTTGGTATATTTTTCCTTGGTTTACAAGTATAAATTGACTTAAAAAATATAATATAATTTTTGATCAAAAAATCTGTAAAAAAAATGATATTATATACATACTAAAAAACGTATTTAATTAAAACTTTTTTTCCCTGGTACATATGTTCTGCATTATGGGAATCTATTGTATTTCATTTCACTTCAACTGGTTGAAAGTTGATTCCTTTTCTTACCTAAAGAGACATGACACATCAAGAGTTTTCCAAGAAAATGATGGATATATAGAGTGATAAGGCCAAACTAAGACTCATATCACAATGTAACAATTCCACGTTGTAATTTCCATAAGCATGAAAGGGAAACAGTCATAAGAAAAGAATATAACAAAAAAAGTAGAGTAATCCAAATTTATACAATCTTTCTATTATATGGGCCACTAAAAATATTTCCAAAATTAAATGCAAGTAATACTGACCCACGCAACAAGCTTCCAATCCTGAAAGCTTCACTCTTTTGAACAGTTATCTATGTGTCTTCTTTTTCTCTTTCTCTCGAGAACAAATTTTTAACCAAATTTACATTGCTAGCTGAATATAATAATCCAATGAACTTTCAACAAAATAGCATTTCTACCACTTATAAAAGTATCATGCTTTTTACTTTACATCTGAGTACATAACCAATTGGTCTATCTGACTCAGTTTTTCTTTGTTAGTGTTAGTGTCTGTTTTCAGGTCACAAGCACTAGCAAGGAAACCTCTCCAAATATTGCAAAGGGCACAGATAATATTTTTGTGTTAGTTGTTGCTCTACTTTAAGGTTATATGTATATTTAAACCTTGTTTCAAAGGCCCATATAGACTAAATTATCTGCAGGGGAATCCTATATATAATGAAAGGGTTTTTTAAAGTAAGAATAAACAATTGTATTTATGGTTGAGAAAATAATCTCAATGACATCAATTTAGTGAATTGAGTTTTAATAAACGCATTTGTTTTTTTTTTTTTATTTTTGTTGCACGGACATCGTTCATGTCATCGATCATTGTTAAAATTTTAAATAATTTTTAAGTATGATTTGCGATAATTATTCAAGTCATATCTTTCTGAATTTAATTATTTGAACTGACGACGAGACTAATCCATAACTTGACTAATCAAAGAAGATTTACTTTGTTTCTTCAATTCTTGATGTAGAAAAATATCTGTTTGGTCACAAATATTTAGACACATTATTTAAGCGCATATACACACAAATACATAATTATTTAATTTTTTTAAAATTAAACATTACTTTATTTTTTCTTACTACATTTTTTTTAAGTGTGTGTCTAAATAGTGTTTCCAAATAATTATCACCATACAAAACTTTCTCATTCATGTAGGTGACTCCAAAAAAAAAATAATAGGTATTTCAACTTTAAACCATTTTGGTGATACTTTTTAAAGTAGTAAATAAACTTTTATTTTAAATTTATTTGGGATTAGGTAATATTTTCATTTACTAATAAGGTCATTAACCACCTCAACCCTACTTAATTTTTTTTCCTCCAACCTTTTTCTTCTCTTGTGGACCCCATTAAGTCCTACCTCCTATTCCAAAAGTCTCCTCACTCTCTTTCCTTTCTATTTATCTCACAATACCAAAGAGTGCCAAATCAAATACACTAATGGAGGTACCATGATCACATCCTTCACTCATTACAAAGAGAGTTAGAAATTACACACCATAACTTCTTCAATCTTCACAAATACACACACACACACACACAAAAGAGACATAAACACTAGTACTAAGTGAGAAGAGGTGATGGGGAATTATAGGTTCAAATTGTCAGATATGATGCCTAATGCTTGGTTTTACAAGCTTAAGGATATGGGAGGAAGAACAACAAGAAATCAAACACCAACACAACAAAGGAAGAAAAAGCAACAACAATCTTCTTCAGCAACCTCAACCACACACTCATCATCAAAATCAAACCAACCCCACCAAAACAATCCAAGAAAATCTTACTACTTTACAAGAGAGCTTAACCAAACAAGCAATAGAATCTACAACACTTCACCACCAACAACAAACAAAAACCAAAATGTACTCTTAGACACAAATTTACTATCTGAACCCCCAAGAAAATCATCAAAACAAAGACCAAAAAGAAGAACACCAAAAACTTCAACTTCATCTCCATTTGATAGCTCTGAAGAAACAGAATCCCCTGACCCAGAAATCAGAACAGACCGTGTTCTTCTTCCAACAGTGACATTTGATGAAAAGGTTACACTTTGCAATTGCAAGATGCTACTACACAACACAAATGACATCATAATCGATGTTGACAACAATTCCATAGCAAGAAAAGATGATAAACTAAATGGGTATGATTCATTTTCAGAACTCATGCAACTTCCACCAATTGTGACCAAACCAGAAAAGTTCAATGACTTGTTGAAATATGCAAAGAAGAAAGAAACAAAACCCAGAAGCAAAATGGCTTCAAATCAACAACAAAACATAAAAGGGTCACTAAAAGTCAAGATTTTGAAGGAAGAAAAGAACAACATCAACACCAACACACCAAGTAGAAGATTTTCATTGAGTTCACCAGGCGTGAAGCTTAGGATCAATTCACCAAGAATTTCAAGCAGGAAAATTCAAGGACATAGCAGGAAAAGCGTGTCGAATGATTCAAGCAACCGGATAAGCTTATCGGATAGCTTCGCAATTGTGAAATCATCAATGAATCCTCAAAGAGATTTCAGAGAATCAATGGTGGAGATGATTGTGCAGAACAACATAAGGACATCAAAGGATTTGGAAGATCTTCTTGCTTGTTATCTTTCTCTTAATTCAGATGAGTATCATGAACTAATTATCAAAGTGTTCAAGCAAATTTGGTTTGATTTGACTGATAATCGGTAGAAAAATTGTTTATCAAAGTTTATGTTTCACACTAAAAAAATTTATGTTCATATGTTAGTGTCAGTAATTAATATCTTGGTTAAGTTTAATTGACTTTATTGCTTAAATGTTTCCATTCTTAAATTAAAATGGAAAAAAGGAAAGTGAATGATGAATTTGAAACTAAGAGCACCAATTTCATGCACATTGTCAAAGGTGTGTATGATGAAATTGAATTGTATGTAATAATGTAATGTAATTAAAGTTAGATCCGATTTAGATTAACTTATATGTGTTAAATTGCAATTATGATTTTTTTAGACAAAGGTAATTGGTCAATTTAATAGAGAAAAGAGGAAAATGTTAGTAGTAGGATACAACCTTATATTTAATTCTTAATAATTCATCTGTGTCGTAATTCAAATTACTGAATTAATCTTTCGAAGACTATAATTATTATTATATTATATATTTTTATATTATTAATATTGAGAAAAATATGGATGATAAGATCACAGTAATCGTCCTAGAGGTATGAAAATCATCAACATTACAATAACAATCGTTGCAGTGGACCTTTATTTGTAAATTGTAACTTTGTTTATAAGAACCTTGTATTCATAATTTAATTTTATATACTTCTTTCATTTTATTTGTAATTAGTTTTGCTCTCCGAACATAATTTTAGTCTAAAATTTAACCAAGTATTACTTTTTCAATCATGTATAAAAAGATGATGTGGAATATTCCATAAAGATTAATTACAAAAACATATACACACAAAAAGCATCTTATTCTAATCTCTAATCTCTAATTCTATTTCATTTCATCTTTTAATTCTCCTTCTTTCTCCTCCTTCTTCTTCTTCAAATATAGTTTTAATCATAACTAATATGCAATTTAAGCATCACAATGTTGTGATTGCAGCAATCACAAGCTGTACAAATTTATCAAAGGTATTTAAAAAAATATCCTTATTATGATGTGTTTTACGCTTTCTGCTGAAACCAATATCTACTTCAAAAGATATTTCACACTTACAGCTATTAGATAATTAATTATGTGATTTGTGGTTCTAAGAAGAAGGAGGAGTAGAATGGAATAGAATGAAATGAAATTAGTGATTAGGAGGAGGAGTGGAATGAAATGAAGTTAGGGATTAGAATAAGACTATGTCTTTATTTTTATTTTTAATGTTTTTATAATTAAATAATGTAATAAAATAAGCAATATGTTTTTAAAATACAAAATATGTTTTTAAAAATAGAAAATGTGTTTTAGAAATTAAGAATAATCATAAAAACATTAAAAAATGATACTTTATCAAGTTTTGAATTAAGTTTATGTAAGAAGACCAAAACTAGAGACAAATAAAATGAAAGGATTGTTTTCGTAATTTGAAAAGAGTTTAAATTAATGTTTAACAAAATTTATGAAAATTGGCTCTTACTACTATGGCTTTGATTTGATCCATGGGAAAATATAAAATGTTGAAGTGGGGGGAACTTCATTCATTCAAATCATTTAAGAGCTACATAGATCAGATTGCATGTCACTATTGTCACTGACATATAAACGTGTAAAAATGGATTGTACACAATCAGGCTACATTTGGACCATTTCATGTGTGTTGAGAAAGCCTAAAAAAATATTGCCACTATAAGCCATTGTTTTTTTTCAATTGTCATCTTCCATAACAAAAAATTTGAGCACAAAACTTGCTTCTGAATTTTCAGTACCCTTTTCCAGTCTCTTATGGACCCAAAGTGGTTTCAGAATAAGACATAACTGGCACTAAATTGTATACATTTTTGTATGTTAATATTTTAAGGGACAGAATCGGCTGCAATAACTGACAATTTCTTCCATTAAAATTTTGATTTTTTTTGTTTACTATTTTATTTTATTTATACAAATAAAAAGAAATTTCCCTTTTAAGTACAAGCCTTTGATTTTGCTTCTTTCATTCAAAAATTTATAGGGCTTCTTTCCTAGCCAGAGAATGCAGCTTTTAAGATTTTGTTTGTATACTACCACAAGTAACAACACAAGAAAAAGCTATATATCCACTAGAAAAATTATTATTACACATACTTTTTGTCTTTTACACTACTTTTTCGGAGGAAAGTTAAATGTGTAATCATCTTGTTTTATTGAAAATATAATATGCATATAAATGGATTATAGGAAATAAAAAAATTATGGAGATTATTTTAAATAAAAAAATTAATAAAAAAATTAATGCAAAAAAATTATGGAGATTATTTCAAATAAAAAATTTTACGAATAAAAAAAGATGAATTTAATTCAAGAGAGAAAATATATATTTAAGCCTAAATAAAATTATTTTCTCAAATTATACCTCTAAGTAAGAAGTTGAAATTCAAATTGCTAACATATCTTAATTTGCGTTAGACCCTATGAAACTGTGGAAGATAAAAATAGTAGAAGGTTGTCTAAAGGTTGTGTTTGATTTTCAAAAGCTACTTAATAATAAAGGCTAAAGCTACTTCGTTTATTACAAAAGTTGGGTCCTAACTTTAACCAGAGGCATAGGTTCATCTGATGAGGATCTTTGTCGTGTGCAATATAGGCTTAGATGGACCTCTAAGAACAATGGAGTGGGTTGAATAGTTCACCCAGCGTGCAATATATTAAACTTAATTTACATCACTCAAGTTTAGCTTTAGTAGTTCTGTGCAAAAATATAAAGTCAAATTATTTTACGTTAAAAATTATACCATTACACTACCCGAATCTTTGTGTTGATTGATTCCATCACTTTAATTTTTTATGTGATAATTAATAAATAGGCTTAATTGCAATTTTGGTCTCTCTATTGTAGCTTAATCGCGAAAATAGTCCCCCATTTTGTTTCTCCCTAGTTTTGGTCTCTCAAGCAGAATTTTGGTCCAAAATTTCATGAAATTTCATTTTTTTTGCATTTATTTAAGTCACATCATGTCTCAAAATCTCATTTGGAACAATTGTACCTGAAATATATGATCATAAATGGTGGAATAAGACTTTAAAAAAATGAAATTTCATCAAATTTTGGACCAAAATTCTGTTTGAGGGACCAAAACTGGGGATAAACAAAATGAAGGGACTACTTTCACGATTCAGCTTAAATAGGAGGACTAAAACTGCAATTAAATCTAATAAATATAAGGTCCCAAAAATGCAAAACATATAGGTTGAAATATGTTTCCTTGATTAAAACTACCCGCACTGACCACTTCGTCAACTCTAGTGGATCTTTCATTTTAATTTTTAAAGAGTTAAAATCAATTTTAAATGTGTAAAATTAATTTTGGTATATTTGGATGTTGTCAAACAAAATTAATTTTATCTCTAAAATTGATTCTAATTTGAAGTTAAAAATTATAGTTTTTTAGTTCAAATATGATATTAATGTTGAAATTTATTGTTAAACTCACTTTTACTTGAACATATTTAAACATAAATTACTTTACATTCAACTCACTTTTAAGTAAAATTATTTTTGTAAAATCAATCCACTCAAAATTTATTTTAATTTTCGCATAACCATGTTGGTGAGTTTAGGGGAGTGTGAGAGAAACAACAAACCAAACGTTCATGCTCCCCTACCAAGTCGAACAATGACTTTGATATCATTTGTTAGGGACTCCGGGGAGTTTTGAGAACAACAATGAGTCAAATGCTTCAGTACCACAAGAGACTTTGACATCACATGTTTACCCAAAACCTTAATATATGGGTCTCGCATATCTTATACTTGCACCATCTTAACCTAAACAAATTTTTCATTAAGTGTGAGTCTCTCACATCTTATACTTGCATCATCGTTTTTATAACTGAGACTCACCTCCACACTGCACTGCCATAAAGTCTTCAATATAAGGATCCAACACCAAGATCTACTCTTTCTCCCTCCCTAAGTCAACCAAGGCTCTAATATCATTTGTTGGAAAAATAAACAAACATACAAATTTAAATAATAATCAATACAACAGAAAATAATGTGGAAACTCCAAAACCGGAGAAAAACTATGATGATTTGTCTAATGACAACTAAAAGATAACACTATGTGAAAATTGTTACAACACATAAATTTATCTCACACTCCTCATGGCCTCAAGTACACTCACACTCCACAAAGCTAATCGTTGAACTACATCTCACAACTCTCTAACACAAGAGTATAAGATAAGAAAAAAATAAAAGTATCAGATATAAGCTTAAAGTGTTTATGACTGGTGTAATTTATAATGAAGAACTAGAGTTATATATATATACTTGATTTCCCTCTTCCTTTACAATGTCAAATTATGTGGGACTTTTTCAAAACCTCAATTTTAACCAAACCTAACAATCTCCACCTTGAGTAAAATGGATGCATCTTCAACTTTCATTGTTTACACCAACAAACATAGTTCAAATGAACTATTATACCCCACCATAAAGAGTATACGTCACTTGAAGTTAAACCACTTGAAGAATTTTTTCTCCTTGCCGAAAAATATTGTGCAACCTCCATGTTGATTTTCTCATGAAGTTCTTAGGAACCGACATAATTTCACATCACATCTTGCATTAATTTCAACTAATGCTCATGTGTTAATCAACACCTTATATAATTATGATTGTATCAACACATCTTTGACTTGAATTTTACACAAGTCAAAATTGTTTCTTCTATGAAATTTCTCTAAGCCAAATTTCATAGCATAACTTGATATATTGTAATCGTGCACCAGGTAAGCTCCCTAGAACGAGAGGTGAGCTACAAAGGACTACTTAATATTCCTTAGTCAGAACCTTGCCTAAGCAACACTTCTACAATTTAGCATTTCTTTTCTAAAGAGGATGATTAGACAAAACTGCAACCTTAGAGGATACTCATAACTCTATTTTATCTAGACCGAACCAAAAGCTCTGATACCAAATGTTGGGGATTCTAAGGGTGTGCAACATCTGAACCCAAACTTTAAGACATTATGTATATGGATCACCAAATTGATCATCTGAACCCAATCTTTATCATGTTGTAGTTGATGTCTGATTTAATCACTCATACTTGAACTCAACAAAACAAACACATTTTTAAGTGAATACAATGATTACTATGAATAATTATTTTTGATTGAGATTGTAATTACTACTAAAACTTACACACAATTGTAAAATCTAACTTAACAATATCCATTGCAGTCATGTTTAAGACAATAAATATATGTTTTGCAAAATAAAATTAAAATTTTATAACAAGTGATAAATTAAATGTGAATTTATAAGATTTTGATTTTTAAAATTTTTTATTTAATTAATTTTTTTAAATTCTAAAATTTTGTAATTGAGATTCTTATAATATTTAAAATGTGTCTATAAAAAAATCATTCAAAAATTAAAAAGTACACATGATTTTTTCTTAAAAGCGGGATAAAAAATAAAATGAAAAAATTTTAAGACTAATAAGATAAAAGTTTATAGGAATTAAAAACAAACTATTAAAATTTGTAAAGACTAATGTTTTTAATACAAGAGAAATAAAAAATAAAAATAAAAAGTTTACTATTGTCAACTAATCCAAAATAGCTTTAATTTTTCCTAAAAGTTTAATTATAAAAAAAATAAGATTTAAATATTTAATGTCAAAATCGTTATTTGTTATGTAATCAGACCCCTTGTTGAAAAATAATATATGCTATAATTTCGTCCAAAAAACAAAACTTCTACTTCTAACGTACAGCTACCTTACAATCTATCAACTTTTTCCGACAAAGTCCTATAAAAAAATTGTTCAACTTGAACTTTGATAATTATATTCATGCCTTCAAATTACTATTTGTAATAGTTTTTCTAATAATTACTTAATTTATTTTAAAAAATTTCGGGAAGAGATAATTTTTTATTAATTACAGTGACAATTGAATTATTTTACAATTAAATAAGAATTCAGTATCTAAAAAGTACAAAGGCTAAGTTTTTATCACCTTAAATATATTATACATACATCTGATTTTTATATTGTCATGTAGATAATTTTGTGAATTTTTATATTATATCATTATATCACAGTAAAAAGAATATTCGTCAAGCAAAATATTTTTTTTTGACAGATACTCAAGCAAAATATATGATTAAATTAATACCAGTTACATACTTTTTCATTAAATTCCTTTATAACTTATATATTACACTAATAAAATCATGAATAACAATAGAAAAGATTCATAGTCACAATATGTAAAATAAAAGCTTTAAGTAAAATTTTGACTTATCCCTACATCGGAAGATAAATAATATATTTTGAACATAAAGATGTACTTTGACACTTGAAAAGAAAGCCCCAATTGATATTGTTGTCTCTTTCAAGGACAAAGAAAAGGAGGTTCTAGCATGAAAGACCGACCAAATAGATGATCACAAGATCCAATTACTTACTATTTTTTTGTTGAATTTTGTTGGCAGTGCCTGGCTGTTAAATCTTTGCCACGGTAACACATTTATTGGTGCAATCCAATAATGGTATTATAACTAAGAATTTGAATTCATTTGCATTTGTTTTTTTTTTTTTTTTTCTCTCAACTTTGATAACTGTCTGATCTTAATTGTATAACTTTAATAAAATAGTTCTTTAACGTTTTTTTTTTATAATTAAATTGTTACTCAATTGCAGCCAACTCAGATCCTTTGATCTAAGGTTTCAAATAATTTCAAAGTAATATACTTATTTTGTAATTCTACGGTGTAGTTTTTAAGACCTCTCCAATTGTGTTGTGCCATGCTAGTAGACGGAACCACAAAAGCAACCAACCAGTGGAGTTGTTCTAAAAAGCTTTCAATGTCCGCTCTTCATACTTTTTTTTTTAGATTTTAAATAATTTTTTACTCCCAATTAAAATTTGAAATTATGTTTGTAGTTATTATAAAAAAAATCTTAATTTTTTTATTTTAATTTTTTTTTTGTTTCCAATTTTAATCTGTGGTTCTAAGTTAAACTCGTGAACATTCTTTAAATTTTTTAATAATGTTTTTACAATTACAATATTATTAGACTTTTTCTAGAAAAATTCAAATTTTATAAATAAAAATTAAATTAATATGAATTTTTAAGGCACAAAAATTTAAAAATTTAATTTACCAATTGTTAAACAATCCTAAATTTTTGTAAATGACATATTTATAATGCTCTAAATATGCGGTAAAAAATTATTTAAATACTTAAAAGATCTATATAAATTGATTTAAAAACAAGAATAAAAAATAAAATAAAAATATTTAGGAACTAAAAAGTTAAGAAAAAATTTTAGTGACAAAAAACAGTTTAAATAGGGACTAAAATGTTATTTAATTATGTATTTTATTATGTATTTTATTATCTATTCAAAAATATATTGGTTTTATTTTTCCTTTATTTTATATTTATCAAAAAAATTCATATTTTAACTAAACATTAATTTCTAAATAAAGAAAATATAAAACTTTTTTATACATATATTTAATTGCATTATATTCTAATGTCACTTCTTTTGTTTATTTTTTAAAATACAAAAATTTATATGAAGTGATTTAATTGAAATTATATGTAAAAATAATTTATACCGTCTCTCGGTGAATATAATTTAAATTATTGATTTTTGTCGACTTATTTTAATTTTTATAACCATGGTTGCATACAGGAGACAGGGGAGCTATGGAAGCGGGTCCCCCAAAATATTTTATAACATCTAGTAAAGTTTTCAGTCCATGAATACACAGTCGATAATCTATGGTACCCCTCCTCCCCCGTATATTATTGATATTAATAACATGACTCATGACTACTTTGATGTGTATATATAGTTGAATAAGCGGGTAATTGTGCAAGTTTCCTTTTAAGTATTTGATTTTTACTCATAAAATTAAATAATTTAAGAATAAATAATAGATTAATCTTTTAAATTGTAAATATTAAATTAATTATTAAATTTTATAAATTAATAAATATATCTCTAAAATTATAAAATAGTAATCAAAATATTTTATATTAAAAGTTTTATCATTAAAGATTATGATATGACATGTTAATTGAATGTTATCACAACGTGAACTAATTTTTTTTTTTTTAAATTTAAATCTTTTATGGACTAATTTATTCATAATTAATCTATATACAATT
>JBBPBT010000941.1:1040677-1061852 GCA_037974875.1 Cicer bijugum | reverse complement strand
TTTAAAATAAGTTTAAGTAATCATTAAAAAAATAAAACAACGTCATTATTGATTGAAATAATATTAATAATTAAATATATAAATAGGATAAAATGTTTTAAATTTAAAAAATAGGGGGATCAAACTTAAAAATTAGGAGATTAGAATTATAAAATTAGAAATAATAGAATCAGAATTATAGATAAGTTAAAATAGAAAGATTAAATTGTAAAATTTAAAATAAAATAACTAAAATTATAAATCAATTAAAATAAGAGTATTTAAGAGGGACCTCATTTATCAAATCTTTTTGAGGGAGTAATTATGAGAAGAAAAAAAAGGAATTCGAAGCTTTGAGAACATTGGGAGAGGTGAAGAAATTTGTTGGACAAATTTTGTGATTGGTTATTTAGTCACTATATATTAGCTCAAATTGAGAAGAATTAACAAATTCAAATATCTACTAGACATTCTATTACATAGGCTCATGTTTGATAGTATAAGAAACGAGCTTATATAGTTTGGAAGCTATAAGCTTTATTTAATAACAATCATTTTATATTTATAATATTTTTTTATAAACTAATTCAAATAATATATGCGTTTATGATTTATCATTTATTTTTATTTTTATTATTATTATTGTAATTAAAATTCTTTTTTGTCTTTTATAATGATATGTAACATACTTTAAAATATATAATTTTAAAACTTAAAATAATTTAGAATTTAATATAATTTTAATAAATAAATAATTTCAATAAATATATTGTAGTACCTCAATTTTGTCCTACAAATTAAAAATAATTTAAATAAATATTTATCTAAAAAATTATAAAATTTGTATTGGTTTTATTACATTACACTTAAAATAAATAAATAAATAAAAACCAAGGAAAACAAAAAAATAAAAAAATAAAGAAAGGTTACTTTATTCCCTGATTTTCCTCCCTCTATTCCCTGATTTTCCTCCCTCTATTCCTCTGCTTCAGCCTGCAAGTTCTCTGCTTCAGTAAAACATTGCTTGATAATGTTGTAAAAAACAGTGAGGTTGCTTGATAATGTTGTAAAAACACAGAGCTTAACTTTATACAATGGACACAATGGTTGCTTGTTTTTGTCTATATATTGAAACAAAATTCAATCAGTAAAAAAAAAGAGTTTAAAGACCACGGATAAAAAACACACAAAAGAGAAAAGGAGAAAACCAGAGAGAGTGTCAACAAACAGAGGATCAAAGTTTTTATTTTTAAGAGAACATTATGAGTGAAATATAAAAGAAATATTAGAAATCACAAACCCATCACGGCCGCGTTGCACCGAAACGGCGACCACCCATTTTTAGCACCGTCGCGTCCTCTAATACCACGAGTCGATCATCCTTCTCGCAGTCTCATCTCGGTATCTCTCTTCCTCCTTCATCCACGAGCCCATCACGGCCGCCCTCCCCTTCTCTATGGCTAAGGTTTTGTCATTTAGATGTTTTAGTGTAGTTGGGCTCGGGTTTTCCTATTCAGACTCGGCCCATTTAGAGTTTAGGCAAAAAAAAACTAAACATGTTATTAATGCAACCCATTTAGAGTTAGGCAAAAAAAAAAAACAAAATATCAAATTTTAAAAAATCCATATATCAAGTTTTAAAATAAAACACAAATATCAATTATAAAAAACACAAATAAAATATTTTATTAAAGATTAATTGGATGCAACATCTTTTTAATTTTTGAGTTGTTAGGACACAAGTGGTGTTCTAGAGCTCTCTTTATTTTATTTATGTATTTATTTATTTATTTATGTTATTTATTTTATTTATTTTATTTATTTTATTATTTTATTTATTTATTTTATTTATCTTATTTATTTTATTTTATTTATTTTATTTTATTTCTATCTATTTATTTATCCATTAATTTATTTATTTTAATGAACTAATCTAAAATCGACTTATTTATTAGATGTAGCTCTTTTTAATTTTTGAGTTGTTAGGACACAAGTGGTACAACTTGATAGTTTTAGAGCTCTCTTTATTTTATTTATTTATTTATTTATTTTATTTTACTCATTTATTTTATTTATTCATTTATTTATTTATTCACTCACTTATTTATTTTAATGAACTAATCTAAAATCGACTTATTTATTAGACGTGGCTCTTTTTAATTTTTGAGTTGTTAGGACACAAGTGGTACAACTTGATAGTTCTAGAGCTCTCTTTATTTTATTTATTTATTTATTTATTTATTTATTTTATTTTACTCATTTATTTTATTTATTCATTTATTTATTTATTCACTCACTTATTTATTTTAATGAACTAATCTAAAATCGACTTATTTATTAGACGTAGCTCTTTTTAATTTTTGAGTTGTTAGGACACAAGTGGTACAACTTGATAGTTCTAGAGCTCTCTTTATTTTATTTATTTATTTATTTTATTTTACTCATTTATTTTATTTATTCATTTATTTATTTATTCACTCACTTATTTATTTTAATGAACTAATCTAAAATCAATTTATTCATTAGATGCAACTCCTTTTAATTTTTGAGTTTGTTAGAACACAAGTAGTACAACTTGATAGTTCTCAAACTCTCTTTATTTATTTATTTTATATTATTTTATTTTAATCTATTTATTTAGTCATTCATTTATTTTAATGAACTAATCTAAAAGCAATTTATTTATTAGATGTAACTCTTTTTTATCTTGAGTTGTTAAAACACAAGTTGTACTACTTGGTAGTTTTGAAACTCAATTTAAAAATCAAGAGTAATAAAATATATTTTTAGAGGATTAAATTAGATGTGACATCTTCTTTATTCCTTGAGTTTTGGGACACAAATTGTACAACTTGATCGTCCTAAAACTCATATTATAAAATATTTATTCAAATCAAACTCTTTTATTTTTTCTATTTTTGTCAAAACATTTTTTTATTACAAGATAAATTTTCTTTAAAACACACTCAACACATCCGTATTTTTTTTAAACCAAGAACTACGTATCTTTGATTTCTCCATCGCACCGGGAGATACGTAGGAGCAAGATAACATTCTTGTCAAGCACTTAAATAAAAATTTCTTTTTTTTTCTTTATTTGTTAAATACGTATTTATTTCAACATCATATTTTAAAAAATAGTAATGATTGTTATTCATATTTAATAATAGAGAAAAATAAATATAGTTAAGTTAAAATAAATTTTGCACAATTAATTATTGGTAACCATTTTTAATGGATGTCGTAGGGTGCTAATACCTTCCCTATGCATAATCGACTCCCGAACTCAAATTTGGTTTCAAAGACCATTTATTTTATTTTTAAAGGTTTCCCAATATTTTCCCTATTTTAAAATAAATTTTGGTGGCGACTCCATTGATTTCGAGAAACACTCGAAATTTTAGGCCGCGACAGCTGGCGACTCCACTGGGGACATTTTAGAGAGTCAGGCCTAATAAATTAATTGTGCATAATTTTTAACTTTTTATTTTTATTTTTATTTTTGTTTGTTTTTTTTTCTTTTATTTTATGTGTTTATTATTTCTTAATAAGTATTAGTTGGCATTATAATTTTTTTTTTAAGCTTGTTGATTATTCTTATTTATTTATTTATTTATTTATTAATCTATTTATTTATTTATTTATTTATTTATTATGTATATATGTTTTATTATCGTCATGGAGTTATTAAATTATACTTATTCCACACCCTACACTTTTACTAAGACACACACTTATGAGTGGAACCCTACACCCCGGGTTTGAACAAAACTTAAGTTTAGTTTCGAGGTTGTGTAGTGGTAGCCTTCTGGATGTACATCCTGTTTGGTTAGCATGAAAATCTCACATAGAGTTTGATCTTATTGAGGGCATTGTCACTCCAAATAGTTTACCTATTATTGTTGACAATATTCCAAAATAAGATTATTGGCTCTAGGAACCGTGTTTAGAACTATAGAGCCACCCTTGTGAGATTTTCACTGCATAAGCCGATAGACCATTTCATCATAAGAATATTTATATAAGTAAAAATACCTCATATATTCATTCAAAATGTTATGTATTCACAACTGTCATTCTACCTAATTGCATTCATATTTCATGACATTGTTTATTTTGAAAATAAATTGGCATTTTGCATCAATTTTCAGGATTGTTGGGGAATCATAAGAATCTTAGTCTCGTGTTAAATTAAAGTAGACAATGGGATCAGAAAGAAGAAAAACTTTACTTTTAAAATTCAAACAACCTGATTTGAAAAGTTTACGAGACATCGGCAATCAAATGAAAACTATACAACGTGATAGTTTCTTTCTCAAATATGGGAAGATCCTAAATCTCTTGGCAATAAATGTGCAAACAGGGGCCCTCACGGCTTTGGCTCAATATTACGATCCTCTCTTAAGATGTTTCACCTTTCAAGACTTTCAGTTGGCCCCGAGATTAGAGGAATTTGAACGAATATTGGGTTACCCCTTAGAGAAAGGAAATCCTTATCGATATACTGGGCAACCACCGAAATTGGATGCATTATCTGAAGTATTGAAAATCAACATAAGAGAGTTGGACAGTACAAAAGAGGAAAAAGGAGCTGTTCATGGCTTTTCAAGGAAATATCTAGAGCAAAAGTGTCATGATTTAGCCGCTAAAAAAGAATCGAGTAGTTTTATAGATGTTTTGGCTCTGATTATCTATGGCATTGTTTTATTCCCAAACCTTGATAATTTTGTAGATTTTGCTGCCATCAATGTCTTCTTAGCTTTTAACAAATATAATCAAAATCCAGTTCCCGCGATTCTTGCTGATGTCTACTACTCTCTACATATGCGACATGAGAAGAAAGGGGGAACAATTTTGTGTTGTGCTCCAATGTTGTATACTTGGTTCATGTCTCATATGTTCAAAAGAGGGTATCATATTGGAATTAAAAATAATCGTGAATGGGCTCAGAGTATAGCTAGCCTTATCGGGGACACAATTTCATGGTATCATAGAGAACAAGGAGTGGAAGAGGTAATATGCCGATGCGGAGATTTTCCAAATGTACCTCTCATGGGAACGAAAGGATGTATTAATTACAATCCAATGGTAGCTCTAAGACAACTTGGCTACCCCATGTTGGATAAACCAGATGATAGGTCGTTAGAGGCTTTTGTTTTGCACAATACAGGTATAGTAGACCCACCAATATTGAGAAGGATAAGTCGAGCTTGGGAGTTGATCATTAGAAAAGGAAAAATACTCGGATGTAGAAGTTGCAGCACAAAAGAACCCTATCAACAATGGGTAAAGAAAAGAGTCCAAGAAATCAAGCTGCCTTTCCACAATACAGCCTCAAGTGATCAGGATATGCCTAAAGCCACCTTTGTTACAAGTGAAGAAATAGAAGAGCTCAAAGCATCTTTGTTAAAATCTGAAGAGGAGAAAAAAGAGCTACAAGCAAAGTTAGAATAAGTCTCCCAAGAAAACGAGAACTTACGATCAGAAAACACATGTCAAAGTCAATTTATTGAAAGAAGCAACAAGAGGTGGAAAACTGAAAAAGAAAATAAACTTGACATACAAATTTGTTTGAGAGGTGCAAATGAAGAGTTAGATGTGCGAAATGAAGAAAAGAATGCGGCTATTGAAGAAGCCTACATATGGAAGCAGTTGTGGACAAAATCAGCAAGCTCTGAGAAGAAGGTAAAAAAATAGTTTGAAGAAATGGTAGCTAAATACGAGAGTCAAGTAAGGGATGAGAGGCAACATAAAGAAGAAATTGAAGAATTACTCTCAAAACACCAAGATGCACTAAAAACAGAAATGGAAACTTCTAGTGAGTTGAAGAATTACATTGATTATCAAGAAAAGATCTATGATGACTTGAAGGATGAAACCATATATTGGAAGGAGCGTTTCATGGTGTTGCTTGGACAATTGAAGAATCAAGAGATTTATAAAGAGTTGGAAGATAAAGGAAAACATTGGAAAGATTGCTTCTCAAAATTGGCCATGCTAGCTAATCAGGCAATCATAAAAATTCCAAAACACTTAAGAGAGATTGATGCAATCATGCACCCACTCAATACTCCAATCAAAGTCTACAAGTTCGTCGAATATTGCAAACATTTAGTAGAAGAATTAGAGGAGAAAATCGGTTGTCCTATTGGAAAAGATGATTGAAATACCATAATCGATGTATCTTTTTAATTTAAATGCAATGTACTTTTATCTCATCAATGAAGGATTTGCTGTTTTGTTTATCGATTCCCATATTCTTCTTTCATTAATAATTCATGCAAGACTTATGATTCCCCAACATCCACATAAAAAAGGAGATAATAATTGCATTCCATTCATGTTTAATACATACTCATAAATCTTTTATTGTTTTAAAAAAAAAAACAGAAAAAAATCAATAAAGCTGTTTCCCCGACATCCTTATCGGACTCGTGCAAACTCAAAGATCATGGAAGAACTTGAGCAAAATCAAGAGGTGATGAGAATAGATGTCAACCAATTAAAGGACAAAGTTGATCAAATCTTAGAAGCTATACAAGCTTTGTCAAGGAAGGGGAACATAGATGAGAATCCTCCGGCTGTAAATGAAGAACAACAAACCACTCCTTCTCACCCACCAGGCTTTACACCGACTATCCAACAACCTCGTACAACAACTATACAATTTCCTATGTACGGTCTTCCACCCGGTTATACTCCACCCTTAGTTTTCAACCCCATGGAAAACAACCCAAACCACTTAAATCCCCAAAACACTCTACCATCAGAAAATACTCCATATATTGCACCCCAAGTACCCAATTTCGATGCTAATGGGAATTGGCATCAACCTCAGATTGGGGATGATGATACACAATCAAAGGAAAAATTCCAAGTCTTGGAAGAGAGAATAAAAGCTATTGAGGGGTATAATGTTTATGGCCTCGAAGCTTTCGATATGTGCTTGGTTCCTGATGTGACTATCCCTCCCAAATTCAAGATTCCTGACTTTGAAAAATACAAGGGAAACACATGTCCTAAAAATCATCTAACTATGTATTGCAGAAAAATGGCATCTCATGCTCATAACGATAAACTTCTCATTCACTTTTTCCAAGACAGTCTGAGTGGGGCATCGTTAAGTTGGTATATGCATCTTGAGCGAAATCAAATTCGTTCATGGAAAGACCTAGCTGATGCCTTTTTGAAGCAATACAGGTACAACGTTGACATGGCCCCTGATAGAATGCAATTGCAAAATTCCTTAAAAAAGGACAACGAAGCTTTCAAAGAATACGCACAACGATGGAGAGAAATGGCATCACAAGTAGAACCCCCATTATCTGAAAGAGAAATGGTGGGTATGTTTATGGATACTCTCCAGTCGCCTTTTTACGACAAGATGATAGGGAGTATATCATCAAATTTTTCTGACCTTGTCATGATAGGAGAAAGGATAGAAAACGGGATGAGGAGTGGCAATATCGTCTGTGCAGCAACTAGCGTGAAACGACCCCAACCGACATTCACAAAAAAGAGAGAGGGGGATGCCAATGCTGTAATGATAAGCCCTAGAGTCTCCTATTTTCCACCCATCAATTCTTATCGACCCCCAAATTTCCAGCCCCCGATACCACAAACTCCTTACATCCCTTATCCATATGTGGCCGCAACTACACAAGTTCCACATTCTCAATATCACCCTTCAAGACCACCTTTTTATCAACCACCACCTACCACATTTTCCCCACAAAATCAATGGAACCAGAACCCAATCTCAAATCTCTATAGACCACCTATCAATCGAGAAAAAAGAATAACCCGTTTTGATCCAATTCCCGTCACGTATAGCCAATTGTTGCCCCATTTACTTCAAAATTCAATGGTAGTCATAAGACCAATGAAACCTCTTGAACCACCATTTCCAAAATGGTATAATCCGAATTCCAAATGTGAATATCATGCAGGAGCCGTTGGGCATTCCATTGAAGATTGTCAAGCCCTAAAATCTAAAGTGCAAGATTTGATTAATTCCAAATGGCTTACCTTCAAGGAAGACGGTCCCAACATAGGGAGTAATCCTTTACCGGGCCATAGGGATGCCTCTGTCAATGTCATTGAAGATGAGATAGACCAATATGCAATAGATGGTCGTGTGTTCACCATGGGATCATGTATGGAAAGTAGTATATCTTTCCCAAAACCATTGGAAATTCTTTACAAAAAGGAAAATCTTAAGTCAACTCCTAGCAAGCCAAATGCAATAATTGTGCAACCACCGATCCCTTTTCCTTATGGAAATACCAAGGCAGTACCGTGGAAATACGAAGTCACATCCCATTTGGCCAATCATCAACCAAGTGATGGTTGTGAACCTAAAGGAATTGATGTCACTAACATCTCAGGGATTGGTGGAATGACTCGGAGTGGTCGAGTATACACTCCTGAACAACTTAGGAAAAAGGAGGTTCATGGGGAAAAAGGGAAAGAAGATATGTATCATGCCATAAAAGGACAAGAGACCAGTAAAAAGACGGTATTTGAAGAAGAAGCTAATGAATTTTTGAAGTTTAGCAAGCAAAGTGAATATAAAGTGGTGGATCAGCTAAATCAAACCCCTTCCAAGATATCAGTTCTCTCCTTGTTATTAAACTCTGAAGCACATAGAAGAGCACTAATGAAAGTTTTAAATGAGGCCCATGTTACTCATGATATCACCATCGATCTGTTTGATGGAGTTGTCGGTAACATCACTGCTAGTAGTTGCATGAGTTTTAGTGATAATGAATTACCAGCTGAAGGGACAGAGCATAATAAAGCACTACACATCTCTGTGAGGTGTCACGATCATATTCTTGCACGAGTGCTAATAGATAATGGTTCATCATTAAATGTCATGCCTAAATCAACACTGTCAAAACTATTTGTTGAGGGAGCCTGTTTGAAGCCTAGTGCTTTGGTGGTAAAAGCATTTGATGGATCTAGAAGACAAGTTGTTGGTGAGATTGACCTGCCAATTCAAATCGGACCCCACATCTTTGGGATAACCTTCCAAGTAATGGATATTAAACCAGCGTACAGTTGTCTTTTAGGGAGACCATGGATTCATGCTGCTGGAGCAGTGACATCTACCCTCCATCAAAAGCTAAAGTTTATAGTGAACAATAAACTGATAATAATATCTGGGGAAGAAGATATGATAGTAAGTCATTTATCTTCTACAGGCTACATTGAAAACACGGAGGAAGCCATAGAGACTTCCTTTCAAGCATTAGAAATTGCCAATGCCGTCGTCATGGGTGAAGAATATCGTTTAAAAGAACCAAAACTATCTACCACATCATTGAAGTTTACCAAATCTATGTTGGAAGAAGGAGTTTTTGTTAATTTGGGAAAGTTGATAGAAATAGCCGAAAAGAACAATAGGTACGGGTTGGGATATGTACCTACTCAAGCTGATAAAGAGAAGGCTGCGAAGGGAAAAAGAGAAAACTGGACACCAAATTCACAGAAGATTCCTATTTGTGACATTCGCGAAACTTTTCAAAGTGCCGGAATAATATATGCTCATCAAGTGGCTGTTATAGAAGAGGATCATGTTGATGATGACACCCTCAAGCTAGTGTACCCTTATTCTCCAAACACCAATCTCAACAATTGGAAGATCCTCGAGTTTCCCATGTTTGTTAATTCATGTTCAAAGTAATTATGTATTTTTTTAACTCCTTTTGCTATGCCCAAGGCTATAAGGATAATTAACTAGGGCATATGTATTTCAATTCCGTACTTATTATAAATAAATGCATTTTCCTAAATTCTCCAACTGGTTTTGTCTTTCTCTTTTCTTTTTTGGACAATCCTTATTCATTTTTTTCCTTTAATTTAAACAATGCAGAGTCAAAAATGAATATGTTGAAAATGGCAGCGCTAGAACCCTTTTTTGTAATTTTGAACGTCTGATTAATCACGCTGATGAGGATTGTGAAGATGACTGTGAGCCTCCCCCAGAACTAGAAAAGTTAATTGAACAGGAAGCTAAGATAATCCAACCCTATCAAGAACCTGTTAAGGTGATCAACTTAGGGAATGAACATGATAAGAAAGAAGTTAAAATTGGTATGTCTCTGAAAGAAAGTGAACGGAAAAAGTTGGTTAAACTTTTATTTGATTATGTGGATGTCTTTGCATGGTCATATCAGGATATGCCTGGGCTAGATACTAACATAGTTGAACACAAGCTACCACTCAAGCCTGAATATGCTCCAATTAAACATAAATTGAGGAGGATGAGACCTAATATGTCACTTAAAATTAGAGAAGAGGTCAAAAAGCAATTTGATGCTGGTTTCTTAGCAGTAGCAAAATATCCTCAATGGGTGGCTAATATTGTACCAGTTCCAAAAAAAAGATGGAAAGGTTCGAATGTGTGTTGACTATCGGGATTTAAATAAAGCTAGTCCTAAAGACGATTTTCCTCTGCCTCATATTGATGTCCTGGTGGATAGCACTGCTCAATACTCTCTTTTCTCCTTTATGGATGGTTTCTCAGGATATAATCAAATCAAGATGGCTCCCGAAGATATGGAAAAAACTACATTTATCACACAATGGGGAACTTTCTGCTATAAAGTGATGCCATTTGGATTGAAGAATGCCGGGGCAACCTATCAAAGAGCAATGGCAACTTTGTTTCATGACATGATGCATAAGGAAATAGAGGTTTACGTGGATGATATGATTGCAAAATCTCAAACCGAAGAAGATCATGTTGTTAACCTTCGAAAGTTATTTGAGCGACTAAGGAAGTTCAGACTCCGTTTAAACCCTGCTAAATGCACCTTTGGTGTAAGATCAGGCAAATTACTTGGGTTTATCGTTAGTCAAAAAGGGATAGAAGTGGACCCAGATAAAGTAAAAGCAATACAAGAAATGCCAGCTCCACGCACAGAAAAAGAAGTTCGTGGCTTCTTGGGTAGATTGAATTACATTGCGAGGTTTATATCGCATCTCACCGCTACATGCGAGCCACTTTTTAAATTGTTGCGCAAAGACCAAAAAGTTGAGTGGAATGATAATTGTCAAAAGGCTTTCGAAAAGATTAAGTAGTACTTGTCAAAACCTCCCGTCTTAGTACCTCCAGTTCCTGGGAAACCGCTTATTATGTACTTAACAGTACTTGAGGAGTCAATGGGTTGTGAATTGGGACAACATGACGAATCTGGTAGGAAAGAACATGCTATTTATTATTTGAGCAAAAAGTTCACCAGTTGTGAAACAAGGTATTCACTGCTTGAACGAACATGTTGCGCATTGGCATGGGCTGCTCGCCGGTTGAGGCAATATATGTTATGTCATACAACTTGGTTGGTGTCTAAAATGGACCCAATTAAGTACATCTTTGAGAAACCTGCTCTTACTGGAAGGATTTCCCGTTGGCAAATGTTGTTATCAGAATACAATTTAGTATATGTTACACAAAAATCTATCAAAGGAAGCGCACTAGCAGAGTATTTGGCCCAACAACCGATAGAAGATTATCAATCAATGCAATGTGAATTCCCCGATGAAGGCATAATGACTTTAGGTGAAGAGACCAAATCATCTGGTAAAGAAAATTGGATGTTGGTGGTTGATGGTGCCTCTAATGCGTTGGGGCATGGAATTGGAGCCATTTTGATTTCCCCTGAGAACCATTTCACTCCATTTACGGCTAGGTTGTGTTTTGATTGTACAAACAACATTGCAGAATATGAGGCATGTGTTATGGGCATTAAAGCAGCTATCGAATCAAATGTAAAATTTCTTGAGGTATATGGAGACTCATTGTTGGTTATCCATCAGACGAAAGGAGAATGGGAAACGCGAGATTCCAAATTGATTCCGTATCACACCCATATCAAAGAATTGACAGAACACTTTGAGAGGATTACTTTTCACCATATCCCTCGAGAAGAAAACCAGTTAGCTGACGCCTTGGCCACTTTGTCGTCAATGTTCAAAATAACCACTAATCAAGACGTGCCAATCATAAAGATTCAACAAAGAGATAAACCTACATATTGCTTATCAATAGAAGAAGAATTTGATGGCAAGCCGTGGTTTTATGACATCAAATCATATGTTAAGAATAAAGAATATCCATTGGGTATTTCAGAGAACGACAAAAGAGTTTTAAGGAGATTGTCAACGAACTTCTTCTTAAGCGGGGATGTGCTTTATAAGAGAAATCATGATATGGTTCTCCTCAGATGTGTGGATAAAGCAGAAGCAGAGAAAATCATCCAAGAGGTTCACGAAGGTTCTTTCGGAACTCATGCAAATGGGCACGCAATGGCAAGAAAAATCTTAAGGGCTGGTTACTATTGGTTGACCATGGAGTCCGATTGCTTTAGTCACGTAAAGAAATGTCATAAATGTCAAATCTATGCTGATAAAGTACATGTACCACCCACCTCTTTGAATGTTTTAACATCACCATGGCCATTTTCAATGTGGGGAATGGATGTTATTGGACTCATTGAGCCTAAGGCTTCAAATGGACACCGGTTTATCCTAGTAGCTATTGATTATTTCACAAAATGGGTTGAAGCTGCTTCTTATGCCAATGTGACGAGAAGTGTGGTTGTCAGATTTATCAAAAGAGAATTGATTTGTCGATATGGCTTGCCAAATAAGATAATCACTGACAATGCGACTAATCTGAACAACAAGATGATGAAAGAGTTATGTGATGGTTTCAAAATTCAGCACCATAATTCTTCTCCATATCGTCCAAAAATGAATGGGGCTGTAGAAGCAGCAAACAAAAATATCAAGAAGATCATACAAAAGATGGTGAAGACATATAAGGATTGGCATGAAATGCTTCCATTTGCATTACATGGCTATAGAACCTCTGTTCGTACCTCAACAGGAGCAACTCCTTTCTCATTGGTGTATGGAATGGAAGCGGTACTTCCCATTGAAGTTGAAATTCCCTCTTTCAGAGTCGTTATGGAAACAAAACTAGAGGAGGCAGAGTGGATTCAATCACGATATGACCATTTGAATCTCATAGAAGAAAAAAGAATGATAGCTTTGTGTCATGGTCAGCTATATCAGAAAAGACTCAAAAAAGCATGCGAGAAAAAAGTCCGTCCTCGAGAGTTTCGAGAAGGAGACTTAGTGTTAAAGAAAATATTGCCCATAAAAAAGGATTCTCGGGGAAAGTGGACTCCGAACTACGAAGGACCATATGTTGTGAAAAAAGCTTTCTCTGGGGGAGCTCTGATACTCGCAGAAATGGATGGAGATGAGCTTCCACTTCCAGTAAACTCAGATGCAGTTAAGAAATATTATGCATAAAAAAAAAAATATGGGCTCGCTAGGTTGAAAAGCTGAAAAGGCAACCTAGGCAAAAATTAGAGCATCCCGATGGATTGAAAACTTGGAAGAGCAGTCCATGCAAAAGTTAGGGATAACAAAAGATCAAGCATTTCAAACTGTGTCAGTTATTATTTTTAGAAGTTCTAAATTACAAGAATGACTAGCGTTTGTTATCTCTCCAACTAAAGCTAAACACATTCACCACATTGTAATCCCTATCTTATTAGTTTTGTTTTCAATATAACGAATGCATATTTTCCAATAATGTCATTCGATGTTGTACCTTACACTATTTCTAAATTAATTCAGTTTCATTGATTGATTTATTCTATTATTTTAAAATGTTATTTTATGATAATAAATATTGGAATTGGAAATATATGAAAATATAAAATAAAAAAAGTCTTAAATATTTTGACGCTTGAAAATATATACATGGGAGCTCGAGATATATGACTGTATAAAAAATTGAAGGATAAGCATTTTAAATAATGCACATTTGATTGACCTCAAGAAAAGGTGATTACACAAGATATACTAGAGTCATCATTGTTATCGTCGTTGATCCATTGAATCTCATAAGTGTATAAAGTCGCATAAGGATCGGGGGAACTAAAAAAATAATAAATAAATAAACAAATAAGAATTTATCTTCATCGCATGCGTCTTACATTTTTTTTTCAAAAAAAACTCACACATGATTTATGCATCTTCACTCATATTTTTACTTATACTCAACAAATTCTTATATCATGCCTAATGAATTAATCATGCATATCTTATGTGTATATTTTATATATATTCAACAACTTTTGTGTCACATTGTTCATTTTACGTTCGCATTGCAATTACCACATACATGCACTTTTTTTAAAAAAAATAAATAAATAAATAAATAAAAATAAAACAAATTTATCTCATTTTATTTACATTCTAAATTTTAAACTCATATTTGGTTTAATCATCAATTCATTTTATATCAATCGATCAACGCATCGGTAACCAATCCGAGATCATTTTATCTATGTCATTTTATTTATTTCGGTAAGCAATCCGAGATCATTTTATCGAGATCATTTTATCTATGTCGATCTACGCATCGGTAATCAATCCAAAAACGATCAAACTTTTTATTTACTTCCCTAAATCATTGGTCTTAGTCATTTTATTTATTTATTTATTTATTTATTTATTTTTAATCATTTTTTTTATGTCAAATTATTTTACTTTTACATTTGAAATTAATTTACTTTCGAACAAAAATTTAGGTCTTTATATTTAATTATCTTTACCAAGTAAAATATAATTAAATAGGGGCAGGTGTAGTACCTCAATTTTGTCCTACAAATTAAAAATAATTTAAATAAATATTTATCTAAAAAATTATAAAATTTGTATTGGTTTTATTACATTACACTTAAAATAAATAAATAAATAAAAACCAAGGAAAACAAAAAAATAAAAAAAATAAAGAAAGGTTACTTTATTCCCTGATTTTCCTCCCTCTATTCCCTGATTTTCCTCCCTTATTAGTAAAACAGTGAGGTTGCTTGATAATGTTGTAAAAAATAGTGAGGTTGCTTGATAATGTTGTAAAAACAGTGTAAGATTCAGAGCTTAACTTTATACAATGGACACAATGGTTGCTTGTTTTTGTCTATATATTGAAACAAAATTCAATCAGTAAAAAAAAAAGAGTTTAAAGACCATGGATAAAAAGCACACAACGAAAGAGAAAAGGAGAAAACCAAAGAGAGTGTCAACAAACAGATGATCAAAGTTTTTATTTTTAAGAGAACATTACGAGTGAAATATAAAAGAAATATTAGAAATCACAAACCCATCACGGCCGCGTTGCACCGAAACGGCGACCACCATTTTTAGCACCGTCGCGTCCTCTGATACCACGAGTCGATCATCCTTCTCGCAGCCTCATCTCGGTATCTCTCTTCCTCCTTCATTCTTTGTTGCTTCTATTCCAATGCTCTGTATTTGTTTTTCGTGTAAAAACAGAATGCGGCCGCCCTCCCCTTCTCTATGGCTAGGGTTTTATCATTTAGATGTTTTAGTGTAGTTGGGCTCGGGTTTTCCTATTCAGACTCGGCCCATTTAGAGTTTAGGCAAAAAAAAAACTAAACATGTTATTAATGCAGCCCATTTAGAGTTAGGCAAAAAAAAAACAAAATATCAAGTTTTAAAAAATCCATATATCAAGTTTTAAAATAAAACACAAATATCAATTATAAAAACACAAATAAAATATTTTATTAAAGATTAATTGGATGCAACATCTTTTTTATTTTTGAGTTGTTAGGACACAAGTGGTGTTCTAGAGCTCTCTTTATTTTATTTATGTATTTATGTTATTTATTTTATTATTTTATTTATTTATTTTATTTATCTTATTTATTTTATTTTATTTCTATCTATTTATTTATCCATTAATTTATTTATTTTAATGAACTAATTTAAAATCGACTTATTTATTAGACGTAGCTCTTTTTAATTTTTGAGTTGTTAGGACACAAGTGGTACAACTTGATAGTTCTAGAGCTCTCTTTATTTTATTTATTTATTTATTTATTTTATTTTACTCATTTATTTTATTTATTCATTTATTTATTTATTCACTCACTTATTTATTTTAATGAACTAATCTAAAATCGACTTATTTATTAGACGTGGCTCTTTTTAATTTTTGAGTTGTTAGGACACAAGTGGTACAACTTGATAGTTCTAGAGCTCTCTTTATTTTATTTATTTATTTATTTATTTATTTATTTTATTTTACTCATTTATTTTATTTATTCATTTATTTATTTATTCACTCACTTATTTATTTTAATGAATTAATCTAAAATCGACTTATTTATTAGACGTAGCTCTTTTTAATTTTTGAGTTGTTAGGACACAAGTGGTACAACTTGATAGTTCTAGAACTCTCTTTATTTTATGTATTTATTTATTTATTTATTTTATTTTACTCATTTATTTTATTTATTCATTTATTTATTTATTCACTCACTTATTTATTTTAATGAACTAATCTAAAATCAATTTATTCATTAGATGCAACTCCTTTTAATTTTTGAGTTTGTTAGAACACAAGTAGTACAACTTGATAGTTCTAAAACTCTCTTTATTTATTTATTTTATATTATTTTATTTTAATCTATTTATTTAGTCATTCATTTATTTTAATGAACTAATCTAAAAGCAATTTATTTATTAGATGTAACTCTTTTTTATCTTTGAGTTGTTAAAACACAAGTTGTACTACTTGGTAGTTTTGAAACTCAATTTAAAAATCAAGAGTAATAAAATATATTTTTAGAGTATTAAATTAGATGTGACATCTTCTTTATTCCTTGAGTTTTGGGACACAAATTGTACAACTTGATCGTCCTAAAACTCATATTATAAAATATTTATTCAAATCAAACTCTTTTATTTTTTCTATTTTTGTCAAAACATTTTTTTATTACAAGATAAATTTTCTTTAAAACACACTCAACACATCCGTATTTTTTTTAAGCCAAGAACTACGTAGCTTTGATTTCTCCATCGCACCGGGAGATACGTAGGAGCAAGATAACATTCTTGTCAAGCACTTAAATAATTTTTTTTTTCCCTTTATTTGTTAAATACGTATTTATTTCAACATCATATTTTAAAAAATAGTAATGATTGTTATTCATATTTAATAATAGAGAAAAATAAATATAGTTAAGTTAAAATAAATTTTGCACAATTAATTATTGGTAACCATTTTTAATGGATGTCGTAGGGTGCTAATACCTTCCCTATGCATAATCGACTCCCGAACTCAAATTTGGTTTCAAAGACCATTTATTTTATTTTTAAAGGTTTCCCAATATTTTCCCTATTTTAAAATAAATTTTGGTGGCGACTCCATTGATTTCGAGAAACACTCGAAATTTTAGGCCGCGACATATATATATCCGATTGATAAATTTGAAATTAATAAAAATTATTTTTAGTTAAAAATATTCTTTTATGTCATTTTATTTTTTAAGTTAATCGAACTATTGATTTTATCAAATACTTCAATTAATTTAATAATTATCAATTATAAAATAATTTTATTAAAGAGAGCTCTAATCCAAAATTACAAAATTATCTTTCTACTATTTTATTAAAAATATTTGGAAGATAAGTGAATGGAGTAAAAAAAATTATTTCATATTATTCATTTTTCTGAAAAATTCAGAACATATTTGTCATTTGGATATTTTATTTTTTGAATTTTAAAATCAAAGGTTTTTTAAAATGAAATTTTAGCAACACAACACAGTAATATTACATATTTTATAAAGAGAAAAATTTGAAGTACAAGATTTTTCAAAAGCTGGAAAATACTGAATAATTCGTTACATTTTTTTAAGAAAAAAATTAAATTAGTGCCAGTTAGGCTGAAGTTGCATTGGATCTATGCCAAATTCCCATTAAATACAAAAAAAAAAAAAACAAGTTTTTTTTATAACAAATTTATCGTCGAGCTAATCGACGCAACAACCACCTACGACTATACTAATTTCTAGAAAATAAGCATATATAGCTTCCATCATGTTTTCGGAATTTTTGAACAGCATTGATTGCAGCAATGAAGCAAAACGTATATATACATAAACAATAATGACCGATAATGAAGAAAATCACTTAATGATTGCAGACTTTGTACGGATCGGACAATAGACACTTTGCTTATCATGGGAAAACTCACAAATCGAAATTTTCGAAAATATAACCTCTGTTCCAAAAATATGTTTTTATCAAAATTAAAATTTTATGAGATTTTATATATTTCAATTGAGTTTCTCATAATAGAATGTGTTCTAAAAATGTCAATATTGAAATTTCTAGAATTTTAGAAATTTCAATTGTCTTTTTCCAAAATGTGTTAAATTATGCCAATTACAATGTTTACCAGCAACTTGGTGAGTGTGAGAGTTATCAAAAAATGTGAAAATGACTGATTTTTCAAAACTGTCGGGGGTAGATTTGGAATTTAAAGAGTTTGAGAGGGTTGGAGGAATATAATTGTTAAGGTATAGAATAAAAATTTCCTATTCGATTTTCCAGTAATAATAGCTCTTTCACAATCTTTACGACCAATTCTTAACTTTATTTTTTGTCAGTTGCTTTATTTAAATGATTCAATAAAAGACCGTTATTCTTATTGATACAAAAACAAAAGATTGACCGCTTTCAAAATAAAAACAAAAAACAAAAGATTGACAAAAAGTATGATTTCAAATAAATGGTGATGTTAACTATTCATGAATTGTGTGAGAATGGAGAATGAGAAATGAATTACAAATACAAATGTTAAAGAAATTAGAACCACTTTTTTTTATAAACATGTGTATTATTGCACGATACGAGTGTACTCCAATCCAAAATACAAAAGATATTAAATTACAAGTTTTTAACCTGAATTGTTCTAAACATCACACAGTTGCAGGCACAGTATAGAATGAGAATTGAATCTAACCTGTTACAGTGTTGTTCATCCATTAAGGTTATATACATTAATATAGCAATTCCCATAACAATGCAAGTTATCGTCCTCCAGGTTAAATTGCCAATATATATTTGCAAATTTCAACTCAGAAAATCACGTCAATATGTCATAACTGGTATTTTTTAAACTAAAACCAACAACCTTTACACTCAAACTGTACATCAAAATGGTCTTTGTAAATAGATTTGAGAAACAAAAAAAATGTAACTGGGTAGAGCAACATCTGATCACGCAAAAGGCATCCAATGAAAAGAAAATGGTGCAACCGTGTACTGAGGATCAGGAAAAGATGAAGTATAGAAATTTGTATAAAAATACAAGGCATAATACAATAAGGATTTGATCGTTTAAGGATATTATCTTATCGAAATTATTTAATAGGTGATTTAGATTTGAAGAGGTCAAGCATGTAAGCTCTATGGAGAAAGAGGCATTGCTACTCCGGAAACTCGGCATGAAGATCATTTCCCCAGGAACACATTTGAATACACTGTGGCTCCACTCCTACATTAATTAAGTGAAATGCTTGGTTAGTTTTGGTCGTCACAAATTGTATTTGATGACATGGAACACTAACAATTAAAAGACACTCTACTATTAAGTAACTGGATCTTTAAGTTCCTATCTATTACGTAGTTTTTAGTTCCTATATGTTTTTTACACATATATAGAACCCAAGTTCAATGACTCTATGAAAAATAATAATCTACCTTTATACCCAATGGCATTATCAACATTGTCAATTCAGTGACTCTATGAAAAATAACCATCTATGTTTATACCCAATGGCGTTATCAACATTGTCTCACTATGACAGGAAACTCCTTTCAGATGGTTTTCTTCTGTTAAATACAACAACTTTTTATGCTGATAATACTACCTTATTATAATTAAGTATTCAATCTTCATGTGTTGGTTAATGCAAAACTAACACTATATTCAACCCAGTATAGGATATATTTTACGGCCACTTGCTATCTTAAAATCTAACTTTGTCTATAGTGTGTTAACATGTATTTATATCATGGTTAGCTCGTTCACAAATGACTGGAATTAAAAATGGATACATCATTTGTACATATGTTATGACTGTTATACCAATATATGTTTTTCATCAATCTAAAACTCTAAATATGGTGTTCCAGCCTAAATGTTAACATGAGTAGTGCTAACAGCACTCTCTAATTCTCTATTCTCATCTATTTGTCTAAGATTGTGCAAGATTTTTCTCATTACCTATTTAGAGGTACTCATTTTTAACTCAGTGAGACTCACATGAATCTTATCCAATCATACAGCACTTACTGCATATATAATTTAAGCTCCGACTATAAAATAAAAATAGCCAATACATTGCTGGACTTGCAAACAGCGATGAAATTCGTTACCTCTAATTGCTTGCCAACAGTGACTACTATATGTTCTGGGCCTGCATCAAATGACAGAGGACCTCTTTCAGTTTGGACGTAAAATATGCAATGCTCCAAGGGAAGGTAGAAGCGCAGAGCATGTTCGCATAATATACCCTTTGTCTCATCCGTGTCGCCTTTATTTCGTTTGGGGGTATTATCATGGGGATACCTGCAAAGGCAAATCACAGACTCTGTCTCTTGAATCTGCTCCTTAAAATCTTGAGATGTGTCCTGTTGTAGAGCCAGAGTCACTTGCTCTACTATGTTATCCAATCTACTTGCTACGTTCCCCATAAGAACCCTGCTTGTTATATAAAAAATCCAAGTTAGCACCTTGTTTGTCTTAATTGGAAATGAATGACATGACAACGTAGATGACCAATTGTCTATTTTTTCTACTATCATCAATAGTATGTTGAACAGTAAAACTTAAACCTCAAAACAATCAAACAATCCACTGGGTAGGGCAAAAAAATAAAAATTACATCATCAAACAATATAATTCGGCTCTATAAAAAATTAAGGGAATTTAAGATATTGGTAATTACACATTTATTTCAGTTGTTATATATTAGTGTACAAATATATTGAAAAATGCATGTCCAACAAATCTTCACTCAACAATTTAAACTTTTTCAATATTCACTTAAGCTGTTAATAATTAAGCTGTAAAAATAGCTTATACATTAGTGCTTAAGCTGTTAATAATTAAGTTAATTAAGCTGTAAAAATTTAACTTTATTTTACCTTGTATTGTAAAAATAGCTTATACATTAGTGCTTATGCTATAATTAAGCTGTTAATAAAGCCGTTCATCCATTCAGAGCCCCATATAATACAAAAATTGTAAAGTATTTCTGAAGTTTAGAAATTTCAATGTTTAGTAAAAAAA
>JBBPBT010000941.1:1009457-1024912 GCA_037974875.1 Cicer bijugum | reverse complement strand
TTCATAAATAAATAAATAAATAAATGACTAAATAAATAGAATAAAATAAATAAATAAATAAATAAAGAGAGCTTTAGAACTATCAAATTGTACTACTTGTGTTCTAATAACTCAAAAATTAAAAAGATGTCATATCTGATAAATAAGTCTATTTTAAATTTGTTCATAAATAAATAAATGAATGAGTAAATAAATAGAATAGAATAAAATAAATAAATAAATAAATAAATAAAGAGAACTTTAGAACTATCAAATTGTACTACTTGTGTTCTAATAACTCAAAAATTAAAAAGATGTCATATCTGATAATAAGTCCATTTTAGATTAGTTCATAAGTAAATAAATGAATGACTAAATAAATAGAATAAAATAAATAAGTAAATAAATAAATAAAGAGAGTAAATAGAGTTTTAGAACTATCAAGCTGTACCACATTGTAGTACCCTAATTTTGTCCAAGGATAAATCAAAAAGGAAAATATATATTAAAAAAGGAAGTAAATATATTTACAATAAGTAATCTCATGAATTTACAATACCAAATCAAGCAATAATTTATAAATTACAATTACAATTAAATTACAACCATAAATATTAAATCAAATTAAATTACAATAAGATTTAAACCAAACTAAACTAAGTCAGCCTGCTTTGGCTCTGTTGTGTTGCTTGTTGATGCCTCTCTGTTTTGATGCAGTGTTTAGCTCTGTTTTGTTGCTGCCTTTCTGTTTCAGATGCAGTATCATTGACCTTGCTTAGTAACTAATTGCAGAAACATAAAGAAATAACTTTCATAAATCAGCCATTGTACATATCATAGTTAACAAAGAGACAAATCTTTGAGTTTTAAAAACAGAAACTAAATGACAAATAAAAGCTCAGCAAATATTCAAATAAAAACAAAATAACCTAAAGTTGTGAAAGCATCAAAGATGCAGAAAAACGCAGATGATGAGCAAATAAATCAGAACATCAAACAAGCAATTGATAGAGAAGGACCAAGGCAGACAAAGAAAGCAACTACACAAATAAAAAAAACTCTATAAATACATCTCCATTTTGTTTTAAAAAGGGAGGGGGGATCCAAGATTAAATCTACTGAAAAAAATATACATACAAGGCAGAAAAAGGGGGTTAGAGAGAAAATCGGTAAAAAAAAAAGAGAGTTTTTAGTTTGAATGTTTTGAAAAATGAGATGATTGATAGAAAAATATATTAACACTCATCAGAAAAGCAAATATTACAGTTAACAAAATATTCAATCTGTGTGTAAAAACGAAAGAAAGATAAAGGAAAAAACCAAACCTTTACACTATCACCATTGTTGCTGAAATCGGTACCTTTTGGAGCAACCACACCTTCCTCCTGGGTCTCTTCTCCTTCTCGCAGCTTCGTGGGTTTCTTCTCCTTCTCGCAGCTTCCTGGGTCTCTTCTCTTTCTTGCGGCCTCTCGGTATTGTTCTGTCTCTCAGTACTGTTATGCCTCTTTTTACTTCTTTATTTGCTGCTTCTATCTCTCTAATCACCTCTATACCTATTTTACCTAAAGAACCAACAGCGGCCGCCTCCTTCTCTATAGCTAGGTTTTTTTTTTCTTTTTCATTTGGATGCTTTAGTTTGGTTTGTCTACAGTTGGGCTCGGGTTTTCTTTTTAAGGGATGGATGCAGCCCATTTAGAGTTAGTAATAAACACAAAATACCAAGTTTTAAAAAAAACCCATATATCAAGTTTTAAGAAAAAACACAAATATTACTAATCTAAGCCAATTTAAATCTAGTCATTTTGTTTTATTTTATTTTTATTTTTTATTTATTCTTTTAAAAAAAAATGTTTAATTTTCTTCATAATAAATATCAATTTCATCATTAAAAAATACAAATAAACATTATATTAAAAATTAATTAGATCTCAACTCTTTTTAATTTTTGAGTTTGTTAGAACACAAGTAGTACAACTTGATAGTTCTAAAACTCTCTTTATTTATTCATTTATTTTATATCATTTTATTTTAATCATTCATTCATTTATTTATTTTAGTGAACTAATCTAAAATCAACTTATTTATTAGATGTAACTCCTTTTAATTTTTGAGTTTGTTAGAACACAAGTAGTACAACTTGATAGTTCTAAAACTCTCTTTATTTATTTATTTTAAATTATTTTATTTTATTTATTTAGTCATTCATTCATTTTAATAAATTAATCTAAAAACAATTTATTTATTAGATAAAACTCTTTTTTATCTTTGAGTTGTTAAAACACAAATTGTACTGCTTGGTAATTTTGAAACTCAATTTAAAAATCGAGAGTAATATAATATATTTTTAGAGGATTAAATTAGATGTGACATCTTCTTTATTCCTTGAGTTTTGGGACACAAATTGTACAACTTGATCGTCCTAAAACTCATATTATAAAATATTTACTTAAATCAAACTCTTTTATTTTTTTTTCTATTTTTGTCAAAATATTTTTTTATCACAAGATAAATTTTCTTTAAAACACACTCAACACATCCGTATTTTTTTTAACCAAGAACTACGTAGCTTTGATTTCTCCATCGCACCGGGAGATACGTAGGAGCAAGATAACATTCTTGTCAAGCACCTAAATAAAAATTTCTTTTTTTTCCTTTATTTGTTAAATACGTATGTATTTCAACATCATATTTTAAAAAATAGTAATGATTGTTATTCATATTTAATAATAAAAAAAAATAAATATAGTTAAGTTAAAATAAATTTTGCACAATTAATTATTGGTAACCATTTTTAATGGATGTCGTAGGGTGCTAATACCTTCCCTACGCATAATCGACTCCCGAACTCAAATTTGGTTTCAAAGACCATTTATTTTATTTTTAAGGGTTTCCCAATATTTTCCCTATTTTAAAATAAATTTTGGTGGCGACTCCATTGATTTCGAGAAACACTCGAAATTTTAGGCCGCGACAGCTGGCGACTCCACTGGGGACATTTTAGAGAGTCAGGCCTAATAAATTAATTGTGCATAATTTTTAACTTTTTATTTTTATTTTTGTTTGTTTTTTTTTTCTTTTATGTGTTTATTATTTCTTAATAAGTATTAGTTGGCATTATAATATTTTTTAAGCTTGTTGATTATTCTTATTTATTTATTTATTTATTTATTCAGTTATTTATATATTTATTCATTTATTTATTTATTATGTATGTATGTTTTATTATCATCATGGAGTTATTAAATTATACTTATTCCACACCCTACACTTTTACTAAGACACACACTTATGAGTGGAACCTTACACCCCGGGTTTGAACAAAATTTAAGTTTAGTTTCGAGGTTGTGTAGTGTTAGCCTTCTGGATGTACATCCTGTTTGGTTAGCATGAAAATCTCACCTAGAGTTTGATCTTATTGAGGGCATTGTCACTCCAAATAGTTTACCTATTATTGTTGACAATGCTCCAAAATAAGATTATTGGCTCTAGGAACCGTGTTTAGAACTATAGAGCCACCCTTGTGAGATTTTCACTACATAAGCCGCTAGACCATTTCATCATAAGAATATTTATATAAGTAAAAATACCTCATATATTCATTCAAAATGTTATGTATTCACAACTGTCATTCTACCTAATTGCATTCATATTTCATGACATTGTTTATTTTGAAAATAAGTTGGCATTTTGCATCAATTTTCAGGATTGTTGGGGAATCATAAGAATCTTAGTCTCGTGTTAAATTAAAGTAGACAATGGGATCAGAAAGAAGAAAAACTTTACTTTTAAAATTCAAACAACCTGATTTGAAAAGTTTAAGAGACATCAGCAATCAAATGAAAACTATACAACGTGATAGTTTCTTTCTCAAATATGGGAAGATCCTAAATCTCTTGGCAATAAATGTGCAAACAGGGGCCCTCACGGCTTTGGCTCAATATTACGATCCTCTCTTAAGATGTTTCACCTTTCAAGACTTTCAGTTGGCCCCGACATTAGAGGAATTTGAACGAATATTGGGTTACCCCTTAGAGAAAGGAAATCCTTATCGATATACTGGGCAACCACCGAAATTGGATGCATTATCTGAAGTATTGAAAATCAACATAAGAGAGTTGGACAGTACAAAAGAGGAAAAAGGAGCTGTTCATGGCTTTTCAAGGAAATATCTAGAGCAAAAGTGTCATGATTTAGCCGCTAAAAAAGAATGGAGTAGTTTTATAGATGTTTTGGCTCTGATTATCTATGGCATTGTTTTATTCCCAAACCTTGATAATTTTGTAGATTTTGCTGCCATCAATGTCTTCTTAGCTTTTAACAAATATAATCAAAATCCAGTTCCCGCGATTCTTGCTGATGTCTACTACTCTCTACATATGCGACATGAGAAGAAAGGGGGAACAATTTTGTGTTGTGCTCCAATGCTGTATACTTGGTTCATGTCTCATATGTTCAAAAGAGGGTATCATATTGGAATTAAAAATAATCGTGAATGGGCTCAGAGTATAGCTAGCCTTACCGGGGACACAATTTCATGGTATCATAGAGAACAAGGGGTGGAGGAAGTAATATGTCAATGCGGAGATTTCCCAAATGTGCCTCTCATGGGAACCAAAGGATGTATTAATTACAATCCAGCGTTAGCTTTGAGACAGCTTGGCTACCCTATGTTGGAAAAACCAGATGATAAGTTATTGGAAGCTTTCATTTTGCACAATACGGGTATGGTAGACCCACCGATGTTGCGAAGGATAAGTCGAGCTTGGGAAAGGGTCATTAGAAAAGGAAAAGTACTTGGATGCAGAAGTTGCAGCACAAAAGAACCCTACCGACAATGGCTCAAAAATAGAGTCCAAAAAATCAAGTTGCCTTTCCACGTTACACCTTCGAGTGATCAGGAAATATCTGAACCTACTCTTGCTACCAATGAAGAGATAGAAGAACTCAAAGCATTATTGTTGAAATCCGAAGAGGAGAAAAAAGAGCTAGAAGCGAAGTTAGAAAAAGTCTCCCAAGAGAATGAGAATTTACGATCAGAAAACACTTGTAAAAGTCAGTTTATTGAAAGAAGTAACAAGAGGTTGAAAGTTGAAAAAGGAAATAAACTTGACATACAAGATTGTTTGAGAGGTGCAAATGAAGAGTTAGATGTGCGAAGGCAAGAAAAGAATACAATGATCGAAGAGGCCTATATGTGGAAGCAGTTGTGGACAAAATCAGCAAGCTCTGAGAAGAAGATAAAAAAAGAGTTTGAAGATTTAAAGAAACAACTGAAAGAAATGGTAGCTGAGTATGAGAGTCAAGTAAGGAAGGAGAGGCAGCACAATGAAGAAATTGAAGAATTACTCTCAAAACATCAGGATGCGCTAAAAATAGAAATGGAGAATTCTAGTGAGCTGAAGAATTACATTGACTACCAAGAAAAGATCTATAGTGACCTAAAGGACGAAACCATATATTGGGAGGATCGATTTAAGATGTTGCTAGGTCAACTAAAGAATCAAGAGATTTATAAAGAGCTGGAAGATAAAGGAAGACATTGGAAAGACTGCTTTTCAAAATTGGCAATGCTTGCTAATCAAGCAGTCTTAAAAATTCCAAAGCATCTAAGAGAGATTGATGCGGTAATGCATCCGTTGAATACTCCAGTCAAAGTCTACAAGTTCGTCGAATATTGCAAAAATTTGGTAGAAGAATTGGAGGAGAAGATTGGTTGTTCTATCAAAAGAGAAGATTGAAATCCCACAGTTAATGTAGTTTTTAATTTAAATATGATGTACTCTTTCTCTTATCAATGAAGGATTTTCTATTTTGATTTCCAGTTCTCATATTTTCTTCACTAAAAAATTTATTCTTGCTATTACCTAAGGCGTATGATTCCCCAATATCCAACTATCATAATTCACTAATTGATTTCATTTCCATCACATTCATATTTTAATATTCATACAAAATTTATTTATTTATTTATTTTATATAAAAAAAAAAACAGAAAAAATCAATAAAGCTGATTCCCCGACACCCTTATCGAACGCGCGCGAATTCTAAGATCATGGATGAACTCGAGCAAAACCAAGAGGTGATAAGAGCGGATGTCAACCAACTGAAAGAAAAGGTCGATCGAATTCTGGAAGCTATACAGGCTTTGGCAAGGAAGGAGAATACAGATGGGGATCCTCCGATCGTAAATGAGGAACACCAAACTACTCCTTCTCATCCACCGGGTTTTACCCCGACTAACCAACAAATCCGCACAGCAGCTATGCAATTTCCTATATATGGTCTCCCGCCTGGTTATACTCCACCTGTAATCATCAACCCCATAGAAAATAATCAAAACCACTCAGCTGCCAACCCCCAAAATTTAAACCAATCACAAATTCCTCCTCATCTGGGATATGTGCCACCCCAAAACACTATACCCACAGAAAATATTCCATATAGTGTACCTCAAATGCCCCATTTTGATGCTAACGGGAATTGGCACCAATCTCACATTGGAGATGACACACAATCAAAAGAAAAATTTCATGTCTTAGAGGAACGAATCAAAGCAATTGAGGGGCATAATGTCTATGGTCTCGAAGCTTTCGACATGTGTTTGGTTCCTGATGTGACTATCCCTCCAAAATTCAAGGTTCCCGACTTTGAAAAATACAAAGGCAACACATGTCCTAAATATCATCTAACTATGTATTGCAGAAAAATGGCTTCTCATGCTCATAACGATAAGCTTCTCATTCATTTTTTTCAAGATAGTTTGAGTGGGGCATCATTAAGTTGGTATATGCATCTTGAGCGAAGTCATATTCGTTCATGGAAAGACTTGGCTGATGCCTTCTTGAGGCAATACAAGTACAACATTGACATGGCCCCTGATAGAATGCAATTACAAAATGCATTGAAAAAGGACAACGAAGCTTTCAAAGAATATGCGCAACGGTGGAGGGAAATGGCATCACAAGTAGAACCTCCATTATCTGAAAAAGAAATGGTTGGTATGTTTATGGATACTCTCCAGTCGCCTTTTTATGATAAGATGATTGGGAGTATGTCATCAAACTTTTCTGACCTTGTCATGATAGGAGAAAGGATAGAAAGTGGGATGCGGAGTGGCAAGATTGTATGTCCAGCGACTAGCATAAAAAGGCCCCAACCGACATTCGCAAAAAAGAAAGAAGGGGATGCTAACGCTGTAATAGGAAACCCGAGAGTCTCCTATTTTCCACCCATCAATTCTTATCGACCCCCAAATTTCCAGTCCCCGATACCACAAGCTCCTTACATTCCTTATTCATATGTGGCTGCAACCACACAAGCCTCATACCCTCAATATCACCCTTCAAGACCACCTTTTTATCAACCACCACCTACCGCATTTTCTCAACAAGGTCAATGGAACCAAAGTCCAATTTCAAATCACTACAAACCACCTGTCAACCAAAAAAGGATAACCCGTTTTGACCCAATTCCTGTCACGTACAGCCAATTATTGCCTCACTTACTCCAAAATTCAATGGTAGTTCTGAGACCAATGAAGCCTCTAGAACCACCATTCCCAAAATGGTATAATCCTAACGCCAAATGTGAATACCATGCTGGAGCTGTGGGACATTCCATCGAAGATTGTCAAGCCTTAAAAACTAAGGTACAAGAATTGATCAATGCAAAATGGCTTACCTTTAAGGAAGATGGTCCCAACGTGGGGAATAATCCTTTGCCGGGTCACGGAGATACTACTGTCAATCTTATTGAAGAAGAGATAGACCAATATACAAAAGATAATCACGTATTGACCATAGAACCATGCATGAAAAATGATAGATCTTTTCCAAGACCATTGGAAATCCTCTACAGAAAAGAGAATTCTAAGCCAACTCATAGTGGAAAAAATGCAATAATTATCCAAGCACCAACTTCTTTTCCTTATGAAAACAACAAGGCGGTACCATGGAGTTATGAAGTCACATCCCATTTAATTAACCACCAATCAGGCAATAGCTCTAAACATGAAGGTACTGATGTCACCAATATTTCAGGGATTGGTGGGATGACCCGTAGTGGTCGAGTATACTCCCCTGAACAACTTAGGAAAAAGGAGGGCCAGGGCGAAAAAGGGAAGGAGACTGTGTATAACGCTATAAAAGGACCGGAAAATTGCCAAAAGACAGTGCCTACAGAAGAAGCTAATGAATTTTTGAGGTTTATAAAGCAAAGTGAGTATAAGGTGGTAGATCAGTTAAATCAAACCCCTTCCAAGATATCTATTCTTTCTTTGTTATTGAACTCTGAAGCGCACCGAATGGCACTGATGAAAGTTTTAAATGAGGCCCATGTGACTCATGATATCACTGTCGACCAATTTGATGGGGTTGTCGGTAATATCACCGCCAGTAGCAGTTTGAGTTTTAGCGATGTTGAATTACCAGTTGAGGGGATGAAGCATAATAAAGCACTACATATCTCTGTGAGGTGTCATGATCATATTCTTGCACGAGTGCTAGTTGATAACGGTTCATCATTAAATGTCATGCCAAAATCAACATTAACAAAACTATTTGTTGACGGGGCTTGTTTGAAGCCGAGTGGTATGGTGGTAAAAGCCTTTGATGGATCCAGAAGACAAGTTGTTGGAGAGATTGATCTTCCGATTCAAATCGGACCCCATATCTTTGGAATAACCTTCCAAGTGATGGATATTAAGCCAGCGTATAGTTGCCTTTTAGGGAGACCGTGGATTCACGCTGCTGGAGCAGTAACATCCACTCTCCATCAAAAGCTAAAGTTTATAGTAAACAATAAGCTGGTGATAATATCTGGGGAAGAGGATATGATAGTGAGTCATCTATCTTCTACGGGATACATTGAAGAAGCAGAGGAAGCCATTGAGACTTCCTTCCAAGCATTAGAAATTGCCAATGTTGTCTTCACGGGTGAAGGATTTCGTTTAAAAGAACCAAAACTATCTACCACATCATTGAAGTCTATAAAATCCATGTTGGAAGGAGGAGCTTTTGTTAAATTCGGGAAATTGATAGAAATACCAGAAAAGAAGGATAGGTATGGGTTGGGATATGTACCTACTAAAGCTGATCAAGAAAATGCTGTAAAAGAAAAACGAGAAAGCAAGCTAGCTCGTCGGGAATATCGGGTACCAAATTCACAAAAGATTCCTATTTGTGACATTCATCAAACCTTTCAAAGCGCCGGAATAATATATGCTGATCAAGTGGCTGTTGTGGAAGAGGATCATGTTGATGAAGATACCCTTAAATTGGTGTACCCTTGTTCGCCAAATACCAATCTCAACAATTGGAAGATCATTGAGTTCCCCGTGTTTGCTAATTCATGTTCAAAGTAATTATGTATTTTAACTCCTTTTGCTCTGCCCAAGGCTATAAGGATAACTAATAGGGCACATGTATTTCAATTCCATGCTTATTATTAATAAATGCATTTTGAATTCTCCAATTATTTTCGTTTTCCTCTTTCTTTTTTTAGTAATCTTTATTCATATTTTCCTTTTTTTCCTTTTTCTTCTTAACTTAAACAATGCAGATTCGAAAATGAATATGTTGAAAATAGCAGCACTAGAACCCTTTCTTGTAATTTTGAAAACCCAATTAATCACGCTGATAAGGATTGCGAAGACGATTGTGAGCCTCCTCCAGAACTGGAAAAGTTAATTAAACAGGAAGCTAAGATAATCCAACCCTATCAAGAACCTATTGAGGTGATCAATTTAGGGACTGAACATGATAAGAAAGAAATTAAAATTGGTATGTCTATGAAAGAAAGTGAACGAGAAAAGTTGGTCAAACTTTTATTTGATTATGTGGATGTCTTTGCATGGTCATATCAGGATATGCCTGGACTAGACACCAACATAGTTGAACACAAGCTACCACTCAAGCCTGGATGTGCTCCAATTAAGCAAAAATTGAGGAGGATGAGGCCTGATATGTCACTTAAAATTAGAGAAGAAGTCAAGAAGCAATTTGATGCTGGTTTCTTAGCAGTGGCAAAATATCCTCAATGGGTTGCTAACATTGTTCCGGTTCCAAAGAAAGATGGAAAAGTTCGAATGTGTGTTGATTATCGGGATTTAAATAAAGCTAGTCCAAAAGATGATTTTCCTTTGCCTCACATTGATGTCCTAGTAGATAGCACTGCTCAATATTCTTTTTTCTCCTTCATGGATGGTTTCTCAGGGTATAATCAAATCAAGATGGCTCCCGAAGATATGGAGAAAACTACATTCATTACACAATGGGGGACTTTCTGTTACAAAGTGATGCCATTTGGACTAAAGAATGCTGGGGCAACCTACCAAAGGGCAATGGTAACTTTGTTTCATGACATGATGCATAAAGAAATAGAGGTCTATGTGGACGATATGATTGCAAAATCCCGGACTGAAGAAGACCATGTTGTTAACCTTCAAAAGTTGTTTGTCCGACTAAGGAAGTTCAAACTCCGTTTAAACCCTTCTAAATGCACTTTTGGTGTAAGATCAGGCAAGTTACTTGGGTTTATCGTTAGTCAAAAAGGGATAGAAGTGGATCCAGATAAAGTAAGAGCAATACAAGAAATGCCCGCTCCACGCACGGAAAAAGAAGTTCGCGGCTTTTTGGGCAGATTGAATTACATTGCCAGGTTCATATCGCATCTCACAACTACATGTGAGCCGATTTTCAAGTTGTTGCGCAAAGACCAAAAGGTTGAATGGAATGAGAATTGTCAAAAAGCTTTCGAAAAGATTAAGCAATACTTGTCAAAACCTCCAATATTATTGCCCCCAGTTCCTGGAAAATCACTTATTATGTACTTAACTGTACTTGATGAGTCAATGGGTTGTGTACTAGGGCAACATGATGAATCTGGTAAGAAGGAACATGCTATTTATTATTTGAGCAAAAAATTCACCAACTGTGAAATAAGATATTCACTACTTGAACGAACATGTTGCGCATTAGCATGGGCCGCTCGTCGGTTGAGGCAATACATGTTATGCCATACAACCTGGTTGGTGTCTAAAATGGATCCAATTAAATACATCTTTGAGAAACCGGCTCTTACTGGAAGGATTGCTCGTTGGCAGATGTTGTTATCAGAATATGATTTGGTATACGTTACACAAAAAGCCATCAAAGGAAGCGCCCTAGCGGAGTATTTGGCACAACAACCTGTAGAAGATTATCAATCAATGCAGTGTGAATTCCCTGACGAAGGTATCATGACTTTATTTGAAGAAACCAAATCATCTGATAAAGAAAAATGGACTTTGGTGTTTGATGGTGCTTCTAATGCATTAGGGCATGGGATTGGAGCCATTTTGATTTCCCCAGAGAACCAGTTCACTCCATTTACGGCTAGATTGTGTTTTGATTGCACAAACAATATTGCAGAATATGAGGCATGTGTCATGGGCATTCAAGCAGCCATTGAATCAAAGATAAAAGTTCTTGAGGTATATGGAGATTCATCTTTGGTCATCCATCAAACAAAAGGAGAGTGGGAAACTCGAGACTCCAAATTGATTCCGTACCATACCCATATCAAAGAATTGGTAGAACACTTCGAGCTTATCACTTTTCACCATATTCCTCGAGAAGAAAACCAATTGGCTGATGCTCTGGCCACATTGTCATCAATGTTCAAATTAAGTGACGGTCAGGGTGTGCCGGTCATAAAGATTCAACAAAAGGATAAGCCAGCATATTGCTTATCGATAGAAGAAGAGCTTGATAGCAAACCATGGTTTTATGATATCAAATCCTATGTTAAGAATAGGGAATATCCATCAGGTATTTCAGAAAATGACAAGAGGGTTTTAAGAAGGTTGTCAATGAACTTCTTCTTAAATGGTGATGTGCTTTATAAGAGAAATCATGATATGGTTCTCCTCAGATGTGTGGATCAAGCAGAAGCAGAGAAAATTATTCAAGAGGTTCACGAAGGTTCTTTTGGAACTCATGCAAATGGGCACGTAATGGCAAGAAAAATCTTAAGAGCTGGCTATTATTGGTTGACTATGGAATCTGATTGCTTTAGTTACGTAAAGAAATGTCATAAATGTCAAATCTATGCTGATAAAATACATGTACCACCCACCTCTCTGAATGTTTTAGCATCACCATGGCCGTTTTCAATGTGGGGGATGGATGTTATTGGACTCATCGAGCCTAAAGCTTCCAATGGTCACCGTTTTATCCTGGTAGCTATTGATTATTTCACAAAATGGGTTGAAGCCGCTTCTTATGCTAATGTGACGAGAACCGTGGTTGTCAAATTCATCAAAAGAGAATTGATTTGTCGATATGGCTTACCAAATAAGATAATCACTGACAATGCGACCAATCTGAATAATAAAATGATGAAGGAGTTGTGTGATAGCTTCAAAATTCAGCACCATAATTCTTCACCATATCGTCCAAAAATGAATGGAGCTGTAGAAGCAGCAAATAAGAATATCAAGAAGATCATACAAAAGATGATGGAGACATATAAGGATTGGCATGAAATGCTTCCCTTTGCATTACATGGCTATAGAACCTCTGTTCGTACCTCAACAGGGGCAACTCCTTTCTCATTGGTGTATGGAATGGAAGCGGTACTTCCCATTGAAGTTGAAATTCCCTCGATCAGAGTCTTGATGGAAACAAAACTGGAGGAGGCTGAGTGGGTCCAATCCCGATTTGATCAATTGAATCTCATAGAAGAAAAAAGAATGATAGCTTTATGTCACGGTCAGCTATATCAAAAAAGACTTAAAAAGGCATACGAGAAAAAAGTTCGTCCTCGAGAGTTTCAAGAAGGGGACTTAGTGTTAAAGAAAATACTGCCCATAAAAAAGGATGCTCGTGGAAAATGGACCCCGAATTACGAAGGACCATATGTTGTGAAAAAGGCTTTTTCTGGGGGAGCTCTAATACTCGCAGAAATGGATGGAGATGACCTTCCACTTCCAGTAAATTCAGATGCAGTCAAAAAATATTATGCTTAAAAAAAAGAAAAGGGCTCGCTAGGTTGAAAACCTGAAAAGGTGACCTAGGCAAAAATTAGAGCATCCCGATGGATTGAAAACTTGAAAGAGCAGTCCATGCAAAAGTTAGGGATAAAAAAAAAAAAATCAAAATCAAGCATTTCAAACTCGGACAATTATTATTCTTGGAAGCTGATTATTAGGATTTCTAAATTACAAGAATGACTAGCATTTGTTATGTCTCCACCTAAGTTAAACATACTCGTCCCCACATTGTAACCCCTACCCCAATTGTTTTGTTTTCAATGTAACGAATGTACATTTTCCAATATTGTCATTCGATATTGTACGTTACACTCTTTATATACCAATCCAGTTTCATTATTGAGTGTTCTATTGTTTCAAAATTTTATTTTATAATAATAAATATTGGAATTTGAAATATGTGAAAATATAAAAGTATTTTAAATATTTTGACACTTGAAAATACATACACGGGAACTCGTTTGATTCTCAAGATATATGAGCTTGTGAAGAATAATGAGGGTAGTCATTTTAAACAATGGATTTTTGCTTCACTTCGGAAAAGCGGTCATTCGATAGATATGAAGAGTCATCATATGGAAACAATATTTGTCTTATTCATCAACTGAATCTTGGGACAGAGAAAAACATAAGGATCGGGGAATCAAATAAAACAACAAATTTTATCTATAATGCATGACACGTAAACCATACATAATTTACTCATACTCACATGATTCATGCATCTTCATTGACACTTTACCTATACTCAATTCATCACACACGCATGAATCATTCATACTTTATCGTTTGAATTGTAAGTATCATATACTTATCCTCTTTGTCTACCCTCAAGATTGGACTAATTACGATCTATGCATCGGTAACCAATCCGAAGACGATCACTTTCATTTCTATAGATCTACGCATCGGTAACCAATCCGAAGACGATCATTTTTAATTTCTATAGATCCACGCATCGGTAACCAATCCGAAGACGATCATTTTTAATTTCTATAGATCCATGCATCGGTAACCAATCCGAAGACGATCATCTTTATTTTTGTCGATCTATGCATCGGTAACCAATCCGAAGACGGTCATTTTTAATTTCTATAGATCCACGCATCGGTAACCAATCCGAAGACGATCCTCTTTATTTTTGTCGATCTACGCATCGGTAGTTGGTCTGAAGACGATTATTTTGCACATCTAAAAATTTGCATCATTCTCACTTAAACATTTCAAATGCATGTGTTTGTTATTGGACAAAATTTAGGTCCTTATATTTACTTATCTTTTACTTGATAACATGAAAACGAATACTATTGTTATTCTATTTTCATATTTTTCAAGTAAAATATAATTAAATAGGGGCAGCTGTAGTACCCTAATTTTGTCCAAGGATAAATCAAAAAGGAAAATATATATTAAAAAAGGAAGTAAATATATTTACAATAAGTAATCTCATGAATTTACAATACCAAATCAAGCAATAATTTATAAATTACAATTACAATTAAATTACAACCATAAATATTAAATCAAATTAAATTACAATAAGATTTAAACCAAACTAAACTAAGTCAGCCTGCTTTGGCTCTGTTGTGTTGCTTGTTGATGCCTCTCTGTCTTGATGCAGTGTTTAGCTCTGTTTTGTTGCTGCCTTTCTGTTTCAGATGCAGTATCATTGACCTTGCTTAGTAACTAATTGCAGAAACATAAAGAAATAACTTTCATAAATCAGCCATTGTACATATCATAGTTAACAAAGAGACAAATCTTTGAGTTTTAAAAACAGAAACTAAATGACAAATAAAAGCTCAGCAAATATTCAAATAAAAACAAAATAACCTAAAGTTGTGAAAGCATCAAAGATGCAGAAAAACGCAGATGATGAGCAAATAAATCAGAACATCAAACAAGCAATTGATAGAGAAGGACCAAGGCAGACAAAGAAAGCAACTACACAAATAAAAAAAACTCTATAAATACATCTCCATTTTGTTTTAAAAAGGGAGGGGGGATCCAAGATTAAATCTACTGAAAAAAATATACATACAAGGCAGAAAAAGGGGGTTAGAGAGAAAATCGGTAAAAAAAAAAGAGAGTTTTTAGTTTGAATGTTTTGAAAAATGAGATGATTGATAGAAAAATATATTAACACTCATCAGAAAAGCAAATATTACAGTTAACAAAATATTCAATCTGTGTGTAAAAACGAAAGAAAGATAAAGGAAAAAACCAAACCTTTACACTATCACCATTGTTGCTGAAATCGGTACCTTTTGGAGCAACCACACCTTCCTCCTGGGTCTCTTCTCCTTCTCGCAGCTTCGTGGGTTTCTTCTCCTTCTCGCAGCTTCCTGGGTCTCTTCTCTTTCTTGCGGCCTCTCGGTATTGTTCTGTCTCTCAGTACTGTTATGCCTCTTTTTACTTCTTTATTTGCTGCTTCTATCTCTCTAAT
>JBBPBT010000941.1:987036-1009447 GCA_037974875.1 Cicer bijugum | reverse complement strand
ATAACAACGCAAAGATAAAAAAAAAAAAAAAAGAATCACTTCTAATTAATCTTCAACATAATATTTATCTAGATTTTTTATGATAGAATTGGTATTTAGTTATGAAGGAAAATTAACCATTTTTGTAATAAAATAAATAGTTTTAAGTGGGTTGAGTTTGAACAAAATCTTGTTTTTTTGTTTAAAACCCAAGCCCAAACTAACTTAAAAAAAGAAGTCCAAGACAAACAAACAAGGAAACCCTAGTTTAGAAGGAGGGGCAGCCGCCTGGTTTCAAAACAAAGAAACATCTTTCTCTTTCCTAGTTTCATTCTCTATTTTGAAAGTTGAAGGAGGAAATATGAATGGATGTATCAACTAAAAAAAAGGAAAAAGAAGAGGACCAAGAAAGCTGTGACGACAACCACAACGCCGACGACGGCCACCGCGCCAACGGGGATGGCAGCCACACCGACCACAACGTCGATGGTTTTGGCGACGGCAGCATGGCAGGTTCGAATCTTTATTTTATATTTTTTATGTTTTTCCCATTATGCTTGATTTTGCAAATAAAAAAAATCTAACTTTTTGAACTAAGAAAAAAAATTGTTGTAAAGTGAAGATGAAGAAACATATTTATTATCTAAAAAATACCTTTGCGTTTGTTGTTTTTCGTTTGTTACTGTCCTCTATGATTTCTTTCTTTCTCCTTCTTTGTATGTATATTTTTAGTAGAGTTAATTTCGGATTCTTCTTTTTAAACAAAATGAGGATGTATTTATAGAGTTTTTTATTTGTTTAGTTGCTTTCTTTGCCTGCCTTGGTCCTTATCTATCAATTTCTTGTTTGATATTTTGATTTATTTGCTCATCATCTACATTTTTCTGCACCTTTGATGCATTCATTATTTGTTTTGATCTGTTCATTGCTGAGCTTTATTTGTCTTTTAGTTTCATTTTTTTAAACTAAAAAATTTGTCATTTAGTTCTGCATAAAGTGTACCAAGACTGACTTAAAAAAAATGTTTTGATGTTTCTCTAATTAGTTACAAAGCAAAGGTCAATGACACTGCATATGAAACAGAAAGGCAACAACAACACAGAGCTAAACACTACATTAGAAACATAGATGCAACAACAACAACAAAATAGAGCCAAAGCAGGCTGACTTAATTTAGTTTGGTTTAAATCTTATTGTAATTTAATTTGATTTAATATTTATGATTGTAATTAAATTGTAATTTAAAAATTATAACTTGATTTGGCATTGTAAATTGATGAGCCTACTTATTGTAAATATATTTACTTCCTTTTTTAATATATATTTTCCTTTTTGATTTATTCTTGATAAATTGGACAAAATTAGGGTACTACAAGCATCATGAGTCTTTCTTCATCAAATTCAGCCCCTGTCACATAATCTGTCATCCATGTTGGTTCTTTTGTAGCTCTTGATTCCCTCTCTTGAACTAGACTTCTTTGATCAGTATTGTTTTCATCACGTGCAGGTGATCTAATTCCAATTGAGCTTCCTTCACCCTCTTCATTTTCGTTTTGCTCAGCTTCTTCTTTACTCTCAACTTCTTCTTCTTTTTCTTCTTCAAAGTAGTCTTCTTCTCCTTCACATACTAACACATCAACATTCATTTCTTCATTGGTTCTTTTCCAATCCCAGCTTCTCCCTTTTTCAAACACTACATCTCTGCTTACAATGATTTTCTTGGAAACAGGGTCAAATAGTTTGTAAGCTTTTGATTCATCACTGATTCCCAAGAAAACACACACCTTACTCTTATCCTCAAGTTTGGTTCTTCTTCTCATTGCTCCATGCTTCTTCTGGAGTTATGTCTTTTATTGCTGAAGTTGGACTTTGATTCTGCACATGCACACACCATTTCATAGCTTCTGCCCAAAATACCTTTGGAACTTGCCTTTCATTCAATACAGCCCGCACACCATTCATGATTGTCCTATTTTTTCTCGCAACAAACTCCATTTTGCTGAGGAGTATAAGATGTTGTTAATTGCCTTCTGATGCCTTGAGTTTTGCAGAATTCTTCAAACTCAACTGAGGTGAATTCGCCTCCTCTATCTGTTCTTAAACAGACAATATGTTCACCAACTTCCTTTTCTACACTCATTTTATAATTCTTGAAATTTTGAAATGCTTTAGATTTTTCATGTAAGAAATAAACCCAAGCTTTACGTGAGAAATCATCTATAAAGCTTAAAAAATACCTCTTATTACTGTTTGATGAATGATTGATAGGACCACATATATCGGCATGCACGAGTTGTAGTTTCTTTGAGGCTCTCCACATGCTTTTCTTTAGGATTGGTCTCCTGTGCTATTTTCCAATCAAACAGATGATGCAAATCTTCTTTGGGCACTTCAGTTTTGGGAGATCAACTACCAAGTGTTTTTTATGACAGTGTGTTCAGCCCTTTGTAAGGTGCCCAAACCGACAGTGCCACAAGTGAGTTTCTTTCTCTAGCTCAGTTTATAGACACGTGGTCTCCTTTGATACTGCGGTGGCTGACACATAAAACATCCTATTTCCACTCATCTTAGTTTGCATGATTAAGCCCTTTCTAGAGTGAAAGACTTTGCATGTTCCATTCTGAATCAAAATTGCCAATCCTTTTTCTTGAAGTTGTCCTAAGCTAAGAAGGTTATTCTTAAGCTTAGGAACAAAATAGACATCAGAAATTACTTTAGTGACACCATTATCTTGCATTCTCACATTTCCTTTTGCTACCACATTCATTTTCATGTCATTCCCTAATTTCACAGTTTGACAAAGACCTTCTTCTAAATTAGAGAACCAACCTTTGTTTCCTGTCATGTGGTTGCTACATCCTGAGTCCAAGAACCAGACCTCCTCCTTCGTGACTTGATGCAGGTTCATGTGTGACATCAACAGGAGCTCTTCTTCTTCTTCTTCTTCTTCTTCTTCTTCTTCTTCTTCTTCTTCTTCTTCTTCTTCTTCTTCTTCTTCTTCTTCTTCTTCTTCTTCTTCTTCTTCTTCTTCTTCTTCTTCTTCTTCTTCTTCTTCTTCTTCTTCTTCTTCTTCTTCTTCTTCTTCTTCTTCTTCTTCTTCTTCTTCTTCTTCTTCTTCTTCTTCTTCTTCTTCTTCTTCTTCTTCTTCTTCTTCTTCTTCTTCTTCTTCTTCTTCTTCTTCTTCTTCTTCTCTTTCTTCTTCTTCCATCTTTGCATAGTTTGCCTTTTTCTCCCATTTTGGACATTCATATTGAAAATGTCCAAGCTTATGACACTTGAAGCATTCAACAATTGCCTTGTTTTGGAACCTTTTTTCACGCCCTTTTCCTCTTCCACCCCTAGAGAAAACTCTTCCTCCTCTTCCTCTTCCAAATCTATCATCATGTGTAACCTTTAGCACCTGCTCCTCCACTTGAGGTTCCTGCATCCTTTGTTCATGAACAAGAAGACTTCCTTGGAGTTCATCAATGGTTAAGGCACCCAAATCACTTGACTCCTCTATTGAACATACAACATAGTTGAATTTAGAAGTCAATGATCTGAGAACCTTGCTGACCACTATACTTTCTTCCATGTTTTCACCATTTGATTTCATTTTATTCACCACACTAAGAGTTCTTCCCAGAAAGTTGTCTACCTTCTCTCCTTCTTTCATGCCAAGGAGCTCAAACTCTCTTCTTAGAGCTTGAAGTTGTGCTCTCTTTACCCTTATGGAACCTTGGTACTTCTGCCTTATTGACATCCAAATTGCATTTGATGTCCCTTTGTCAAGGATTGTCTGCAGAATTTCTCTATCAATAGCCTGGAATAGGAAATTCTTAACCTTCAAATCCTTGAGCTTGGCTTCCTCCACACTGCGTCTCTGTGCTTCACTTGTTGGTGCAGTTCCAATGGCTGACATTGATATTCCTTACTCTACAAGACTCCACAACTCTTTGCTTCTTAGAAAGTTCTCCATCATTATTGACCAATGATCATAGTGACCATCAAATCTTGGAATAGCTAGTTGCACAAACTTGTCTGTCATTTTTGTTGTAGACTGTCACACACTCCTTGCGAGGCTCTGATACCAAAGGTAAAAGCTGGAATGTAATCAACACTTAAAGTGGAAGAGAAATCACACATTATTCTTGAAAAACACAGCAGACATTTATAGCCTTTTATATGTATAGAATCAAAACAGAAAAGCCACGTTCATGGCACAATACATGGAATTTTCAAAAACAACTAACCTAAAGAATAAGACATCCACAAGACTAGGACTTATTTAACAAAGTAAAAACTAACTTTTGACTATCAAATTTAACAAGGTTATGGTAGACTCCATCCTAATCAGCTTTTAGTTACAACAATTCATGATAATGTTCTAAATTATGGTACAATTTTAGTATATATTGTTGAATTATATTTATGTGACATTTTAAATTTGATGTTAGAGTTGAGTCTACTCATTTTAAATTGAAGATGAAGACGAAACACAATAAAAATGACTTTTATAAATATTGTAAAAAAATTTATAGGACAAAACACAATTGAAATTTCTATGATGATGAAACACAACAAAAGTGACTTGTATAAATAATATGATAATGTTACAAATAAAAAAAAAAGTAAAAGTTGAAAAAATTTCCGTGAAATATAACACATACACAACACTCAAATTTATGAGAATATTTCTAAGTCGCATTGCTGAAAAACATGTAAGAGTTAGAGTTGGTGGGTACTGGGAAAACAAAATGTTGTTGCTCCCTAATAACAACATACAGTGGAAATAATGTATGAAATGTGAACAAGAGGAATGCACAAAAAGTGTCATGAGATGCATACATTATCGAGACACTTTTGATCACTTGATATTATTGGATAAATGATATGGAAGAGTATAATGTGTGAACTTACATATCAAATTAAAATTAAATGTGTCCACTATCTAATAAAATTAAAACTCAAAACCATATAAGAAAAACTTAGTGAAAGTTTTTATGAATAGATACGTATTTGGAAAATTTTGAGCCAATTTTTTATAAAAAAAAGTTTTAAATTATTGTCATTCACTTATTTGTGATGAAATACATAAAAAAAAACACAAATAAATGAAAAAATTATTATATTGTTTATATGAAAGGGGAAATTGAAATTTAAAGTTAAGTATGGTGTAAGGGTATAACGGTAGGAGTAGAAGATAAATTTTTCTTTTATATTTTTTTTGTTGGTAAAATTTGATTATTTTTAAACCATGCACAACTTCAAACTAAACAAATTGGGCCAGGCCCAACAAACATAAACGACATCAAACTCCAAAACGGCGCAATACGAACGACAATACGACAGAGAAGTCAAACTTCGGAACCTGGCTGAAACAACCGAGCTCACAATTCAGTTGGTAGCTACTACTAGCTTGCCATGGCTACAACCACCGTGAAACCTCTTCTTTCACCGTCGCTATTACTTCTATTATTACAGTCACTACTTTCCGTCGCTCTCGCTTACAAACCTGGCGACATCGTTCCCATGAGCCGCATGGGTCAATACCATTCGGTTCGTTCTCTTTCAATCGTTCTTTTCGCTATTCTCTATATTTCCCTTCCTTCTCATACGACATCGTTTCATCTCATTTATTTGTTTTCAAATTGCAGTCGAGAACCGTGTGGCAGGACCTCATTGGCCGTCATTGCCCCATATTCGCAGTGAATCGTGAGGTGTGAATCTTCTAGTTTGGTAAAATTAGGGTTTATTCTTCTTCTTTTAACTAATTTAATTTATTTGTGCTGTATAATTAGTGTGATTTGTGATTACTTTTTTTTCTTATTGGAATTGGATTGTAGGTGTTGATGCCTATTCCCAAGCCCACGGGTTACACTGGTGCTGATCCTTATAAAATGTCAGAAATTTTATTCTGTATACTGTGTTTTGATACAATGTTTGGATTTGCTTGATTTATAAAAGACATTTTTGCCTTTTGATTAAGCAGAAAAGCAGTTTTAGTTCAAAATTCACTAGGCAAGAAGTAGTTTGAAGAAAAAATGTAACATTTAGATCAGAGTTGTCAAATAGCAGCTATAGCGTTTTGGTAGCGGAATTCGTAAAGACCGCTATTGTTCTATAGCACTGTAACATAGCGGAATTTGAACTAATCAATATTTTCCGCGATCTAGGATTTAACACCATTGATTCAGATGCATCAACATGAGATGCTAATTAAGGATCCGTGGACATGGACTAGGTCTAGGACTTTGTCTCTCCATAAATGAAGGTTTTGTTATTATAGTTATTAAGTTACTTATGAATGGTGTTAGACTGTTTGGGTTTCCGTTCTGACTATAATTTTGATGGAAAAATAGATAGAATCAAAATTAGATAAAATGTGTCAAATTAGAGCTTTGGAGTTTTAGCTCAACTCAATTAATATTTAATAGAGTGATTTGCTAGTAAGAGATGTTGATGTTCTTGTAATGTGCATTGGTGAGAGAAGTGTTGGTGAAAGTGGAAAGCTTGTAGCAGGAAATTAGAAACGATGAATGAATTTTTTAGCCGTTTTACCAATTATGCAATATAGGAGTGATATTTTGTTTCCTGATTTTTACGGACCTTTTCGCCCCCTCTCTTAAATTGAAGAAGAAATTTTGGTTATAATTTTTGTAACTGCTAAAATTTATTTTCAGATCATTTCAAGTTGGAAAAGAGAAGTTCTATATCCCATGGCTTCTAGTTGTAAATCGGAAAAGTACAGAGGTTCCATTGATTGATATAGAACTGGTAATAATGTGTTTAAGATAGGTTATGTACATCAAATTGGGCAATTTAAACAGAGACACTAATAAATGAATTAATTGGAATTTTAATGTCATGCAGAAATATTCAGGAACTGATTTGCTTGGTGTTACAGCAAAAGTTGTGGATATGCCACATCACTGTACGTTGTTATTCACTAATTCAATTTATAAAAATGTAATTTAGTTCTTTATATACTACTTACTGAGTTCTAACATGCTTCGGTTGAGTTTAGTACTTTTTCATAGCTTTGAAAACAAAAGTGGTATTCTTAGCTTTTGCATGTAACTGATGGGCCACTGACCCATGTTTATAAACGTAGAGGAAAAAACAAAAGGATGGGCTTAACATTAGACTAAGAAAGACCTGTAAGGGTATTAAAGGGAGGATATAGGGGATGAACTGAGTAGGGAAGGGGCATTGCAGGAATATAGGATGAATGGGAGGCCTTTGGCTGTATTATAAAAAAAAAAAGGTGGCCTATGGCTGGAAAAGGGGTTCAGACAGTGTTTGGTGTCAAATCTGTTTTCTTCTGTTCCTCTGTGTTCCTGCTATACATGCTTCTATGTTTCTATGGCGTGTAACTGAGCGACATTATGTTTGAGCGAATTTTTTTTGACTTGAAATTTAGATTCTATATTCAATGACCTTTTGCCATTGTTCTCCTTATATGCATTGGATATGTCAAAAGCTGTGCTTGTAAACTGAAGTAGAGTTAACATATTTTTTATTTAATGTTCTTTTTATTTGAAATTTATCAACTTTTTGTTTTTAATCTTCATTTTCCCCTAAGAAGTATGTGTTTATTTAAGGTTTTTTCTTTTCCTTTTTTATGTACTCATTCTATTTACTACTATAATTTTTCGTAGCTTGTACCATTTCATTTGTCATTTGGCATATTCAAGAACCCATATATGTATATTCTAGCTTCTCTATCTCTATTTCTCTATTATTCTACATGACAATATTTAAATAGCAATACAGAAGACCTTTTTCTTTCTATTCAAATCTGTCTAAAGTCACTGCATTCTTAATTATTGATTAATTTTGAGAAACATGTAGCAAGTGTTGATAAATATACTTGAAATATCGATAGTGAAACTGATTCTGTGGAACTTATATATCATATCCACTTTGTCTTTCATTATGAATGACTCCATTTGCCTCATATTAAGTGTCATTTTTGGAATATTTGCTTGTTTTGAACTATTTGTCATTTTAGAATATCAAGAGAGTATTAGTTACTTTTCTCCAATAATACCCTTATTTATTTTTATCTGAACCAACTATATATTAATTAGTTTTTATTCCTTATTATTCTACTAGTACTAGTTAACATCAATAAGGGTATTTTAGTCAAAGAAAATTATTTGATCTGAGATACTAGCACACCTAATCATTTTCTTTAGAGGCGTGCATAACCTTAAACAACACATAATATGAGAAACTGAGATGGAGGGAATACAAATAAGTTGGTATGTTACACTTCAATAAATACCAGTATACCATTAATGATATGCATTTAAGAGATACATTTGGCAGTATTTACTTCAGCTATGCTACTACTATAACAGAGTTTTGGGCTTTTATTGTGCTAAAACATTTGTTTTGGATTTACAGATGTTGAAGTACATCCAAAGATTGGTAAGGAATTCTGGGATGCTCAGCATTGGCCAAAGCATATACTTGCCCGATATACATGGTTGGTGTTATTTGATTTACAGCATTATATATATTTTGTTTATTAAATCTGAAATTAATTTATTACTATGAAGCTTTTTGATCCGTTTATCTGGCATTTGGTGGGTTTATAATGCTATAACTCTTAATTGTTTTTGGAATGTTATTTTGCTAGTGTTATTCAACTGGGTTTTTGTTAGAGTTTTGTTACACTAGTACATGACTGGAATACACATGGTTGGTGTTAGGAACCTACGTATACCATCTATTTTATAGGTGTATTCTAGGAGGCAGGGTGTAGGAGGAAATACCATTCATTCTTTCATGTAAACAGAATTGTAAAAACTGCCAAACAGTTGTAACGGAGAATTACCTTGGCAGAGAATTAATAACAGAATTTGTTCTCTGGACTCTGATTCTTTCTTCTCTTTTCTTTTTCTTTCCTTCCTTACTTCAGTCATAGAAGTTCTGGACCTAATACAAAGCAAGATTGGATTAAGAGTGAAAATATTAAAGAAAAGGTTGGGGTAGCATTTATTGTGAAAAAGATGGTAGAGTCTCCTTAGATGCTTTGGGCATATGTGGAGAAGACTTATCACTACGGAGGGTAGAATGTATGAAAGTTGTTTCAACAGTTAAATGTAAAGAGGGACCAAGGAAACCTATAATGAAAATGATTAAAAAAGATTTAGATTTTAATTGTTTGTAGACATGATTTATGACAGAACAAGAACACTATGGTGTTGGACTTGTATGAGTAGACTGTAGATGACACCTCATGGAAAAGGATTTTGGCTCCCTCTTAAGTGAGAAGTTTGTAAAGTGAGCAAATCAAGGGTTAAGATTATAATTACTTATGATTATTGATTGTTCATGCATGTGCAAATAATATCAACCATTAATTTGTTTATCAACAGTTGATATTACTCACTTTTTTCTCTAGAGTGAGTTGTTCACTTTAGAGGAGCCCTATCCCATGGAAAAAGGTTTTCAGTATTGTTTTTGCTATTGTGGTGCACTGGTACATGAGTTCTAGTCAATTGTAGGATGACTACTAGTCAACATTATTATTATTTGCAAATATCAGTTAACATTTTGCAAAATTCAAAACAATGTCTTAGAACCTTTTTTAAATGATTTTGTGGCAGTTACTTCACTACACAGTCATCTATTTTGTTCTTTAGTTTTGTTTTGCAGTTTACAAACTTGGTGATAACGTCATCCATTTATTTAAATGTAGTTCTTAAATGCCTTTAAATCTTCAACAACTCCTTTCTTGCAGACCTAAATAGCATTTTCCATTCCTTAAATTGGAGTTCTTTTTAAGTATCAGAATGATCACAAAAATACTTTGGGTCAGTTGGTGATGGATGTAAAACTTTCTGTAGCTTTTGAACTTTGAATGATTCACTGCAGATATTTAGCATTCTTAATTGAACTTTAAGTATTAGAGGTTGTAGAAAAATTTGCTGAGTATACATTCTGAAATATTTCAGGAATGATCAGAAAAATACTTTGGGTCAGTTGGTGATGGATGTATAAACTTTCTGTAGCTTTTGAACTTTGAACGATTCACCACAGATATTTAGCATTCTTAATTGAAATTTAGTATTATAGCTTGTAGAAAAATTTGCTGAGTATACATTCTGAAATATTTCAGGAAGGAACATTCTGAGATAGATGTAACTTCAGGATTTTTTGTTCTGTTTGGTTCAGGTAAATAAATAACATTACTTCTATTGATATATTTATAAAGATGAGGTATCTTATTAGCTTTCGTTTTGTTCATGCAATATTAACTTTGTAAAGGTTCTTTTTAGTTGAGGATTGAAATTTCTTGAAAAATTCTATTTCAAAACAAGGGAGCTTGAGAATTTATGAATGAGCAAGTTGCATTTTATCTAGAGAGGTTTCATTATTGTTGCTACTGTTTATAATAATGTCCACTCGACATGTCCAGGGCTCTTGCTGTCTTTCATCCTCTCAATCTATGTATTGCAATCTTCACGTGACAAATTGGAAAGGTATTTTATTCTTTTTGTTCTAGGTTGTAGAAAACAAGTTTTATGTTGTCCATTCACAACCATAATTTCTTGGTCTTGAATTCCCAGATTTGTAAGGGAAACGGTTGTAGAAAGCAGCATTCCTGTTGGAGAGATAGCAAAAGTTGAATGATGTATACCGAATTTCATTAATACAATCAGTACATTGTAATGTATTAATGAAATTAACGAGTTCAGTTGGAGGTGGAGAGTTGTTTTGCACTCAGCTATTAACCAGTCATTTCTGTTCTTGATGGAGGTGAGTGCGAATTGGAGTAGATTAATTCTATCAAGGACAATAGCTGTGGAGTGAGTAGGAGAAAATGTTGACATTGAATATATCTCAATTCATATGAAAGGCTGGATTTGTAAAACGCTTAAAAGTCTATAAAAGAAAAAGAAAAATCAAAACATAGTATATTAGTTAAAGTTTAATCTCTTTCATTATTGAATTTGGCACATCTTGACTATTAGAATTATGTTAGTATATATATAGTTTTATGTTGTGGGTGGAGATAGAACCTTCAATCTCAATTAGGTGATTGTAAAAGTTCCCCAAATAAATTCCCTATTTTACCTTTCAATTTTCACACACCCATTTATGAAGGCATGGTATAAGTCGGTAAGGCTGCCACCCCAGTTTGTGCCACTGTGACACTTTCCGGCAACAGAAAGAGAAATTGCTCGCCAATTACTCATCCTCCTTTGAGTATTCTAAATTAGGTGATTGTAAAGCTCTTTCTTCTTCCTCCCATGAAGCAACGAGACACCACAATATTTACCACTTAGCTCCATAGTCATATGCATCTTCGACTTGACTATTAACACCTTTTGACCATATGCAATACAAAATATGTTCAAACAGTTTATATTAACATGCATTAGAGAACTAAAATATTATCTAAATAAAATTAAACCATTAGCAAATAAGAAATGAGATAATCGAGCCATTGACTTCTTAAATGAATAGCATGTCAGTTCCACGTCTCCCCCTCTTTATAATTGAGATGAGCTAACCTCTCGAGACATAAGACAATCCGAACCCTTACAGGGACTAAATAAATCAATCTTGGTACATGTTATGTACTCCTCAAGCTCAATCCGACTCTTTACACGTCCATCCGAACCCTTATACCGAAAGCAATCAGCTAGGGTTCTTGGCCAGCAGCAACGGTTCCTAGGTGGCCATCCTGCCAAATCGGCCAACATTGATTCCCATTCAATACACTTGTTCCATATGCGTTGGGAGTCGTTACTATATAATTAGTGCCTCATGCATTAGGAAAGGTACACCATTCTTATTCTTGTACCTCTTATTCTCCTCAAACTTTCACTTAATTGAGCGTCCTAATGAATTTGAAGTTTCTGATCAGGTCAACAGAGTAATTCATCCACCTTGATTTAGTTTGGATTATTATCATTAAATAAGGACTCTTTGGAGTGGTTGTGAATTTCTGAATTTTAGTTTTAAAACCAAAACTTGTTCAGGTAAAATGGGGTTGAGTTGCATTTTTACTTAATTTCAAAACAGTTTTTCCTTAAAAGTCAAAACAAAAAATAAATAATTTTTTTTAATTTTTTTAATTTATTTTAAAATTGGCATGTGATAATATCTACACATAAGTATCACCCTAACAACCATCAACCATACCTCCGAACATTGCCACCATTACTGACCAATAATAATGACCGCCCACCACCAACCACCTACCTTTAACAACTTGCACTGCCGTCTCTAACCACGCCATCACTACCCACCATTAATGACTACCTCCATCACCACCACCCACCGTCGGCGCCTATTAACACCATCGACCACCCATCTCTAACCACCACTATGACTACCAACTACTCAACTTCAACCACCAACACCAATATTATTGATTACTACAATCACTATCGATCACGCTCCAACTACCAAATATTTCTTTTGACCTATCTAGCTTGTCGACCACACTCCAACTACCAGTTGTCTCTTTTGACCTCTGCAGTTGTCAAACTGATCACTATTATGATAGTCATGTTTCACATCTACCACTTTCAACTACAATTACAAAAATTATTATAGTTTATACTATTTGAATTATTTTAAAATTTAATATGTTTAATTGCTTTTTTGGTACTTGTATTTTTACCAGTTTACGAAATTGACCCATCTATGTTAACATTCGATAGTTTTGGTCTTCACTCAAAAATTTGAATTAAAAAATGATAATGTACCCTATTTTAAATGATAAGACATATAATCTCATAATTTAAAACTATGTATATGCACATAATCTTATAATTCAAAAATCATTTTATAGAGTTTAAAGGGAGTTTATTTCATATTTTGTTCGAAATCATTTTGTTAAAAAAAATTATTTTTTTAACTAAAAATAGTAACTTCTCAAGGTTGTCTCTTGAGATAAATGAGAGAAATAGGGATGACAATTAGACCCAGACCCAGTGGGTATCCGCAAAAAAAAACCCACAATGGGTAGGGTAAAAATCCGCTTAATGGGTATGGGCACGGGGACGGGTAATTACCCGCAAAATTAAGCGGGTATGGGTACGGGTACGGGTACTATAGTACCCGCCCCGCACCCGCACTTATATAAATATATTATTTATTTATTTATTATATTAATATTTAGTATAATTAATTGTTTTCCTTTATGTTTTAATATCTATTAATATCATTGAACCATTACAATATTTATAATCAAATCAAAAGATAAACGTTTGTAAACTTTTTAAGAATTTGATTATGATTAATAGTTAAATAATTGTGACTTTATAACTAAGAATTATATCTTATTAATTGGGTCTTTATAATTATACTTGCAACTTATAAATTGTTTTTACTGATCTCAAATAATATTGTCGTACGACTTGCAACTTCATAAAATATTATTATGGATATTTGAATGTGTATTGTAACGAGTGTTCACTTGAAATGTTTTGAGTTAGAAAATATTTTGGTTTATAATATTTTATGATTTAATTTATGATATTTGGATAATTTTTAAATGGGTAAATACCACATATAGTCCCTTAACTTAATTTCAGTTAATGTTTTAGTCTTTTATCTTTTTCTTTCCCCCGATTTGGTCCTTTATTTTAATTTTAAGTGACAATTTGATCTTTTATGTTTTAAAATGTCAACAATTTTATCCTTATTTTATGCAAAATTTCAAAAAATTCATCAAAAAATTCATCAAAAATTTCAAACAAAACACATAAAATTAATTATCAACCTCAATATAATGTTATTTCATCAAATTTATAACTTAAATCTTTAAATAAACTCATATTTTTATCTCTAACAACATCAAATAAAGAATGACAAATATGAGTTTATTTGTAGATTTGAGTTACAAATTTGATAAAGTTTATTTTATATTAAAGAATATAACTAAATTTATGAGTTTTGTTTGAAAATTTTGATGAATTTTTATAAAAAAAAAGGATAACATTGTTAACATTTTAAAACAAAAAAGATTAAATTGTCACTTAAAATTAAAATAAAGGAAAAAATCGGGAAAAAAAAAAAGAAAAAGGACTAAAACGTTAACTGAAATTAAGTTAAGGGACTATAGGTGGTATTTATCAATTTTAAATTTAATCACAATGTAATATTTATTTATCGATTTATTTTAGTTAAAGTGTGGGTAATAGATACGGGTACAGGCACTTAGGTATCCAGAGGGTAAGGGTACGAGTATTAAAGTTGATACCTAAGAGGGTACGGGCACAGGTATATGGGTATTTTTTTAAACTGCGGGGGGTACTATAGTACCCTACCCAAACCCTACCCATTGCCATCCCTAGAGAGAAAGATGATAGATAAAATGATGCCATTATCCATAAAATTGCCTATCCTTCTTTGAAAATTGAATTGCCCTTCTCAATTTTTACATCAATTCATTATTTGTGTTTCCTGTTTCACGTTACCATTTTTGTGTTTATTTATTGTTTTTTGACGAGTATTCAATATATTGATCAACTTCGAAATGTGTTTACGAAATAGATTAAACTAATAAATTTAGAAATAATCAGTATGAGTTGAAAATTTAGTTAAGAGTAGGTTACTTTATGAATTATTTTAAATATGTGATTTGACATTTTTGCTGACTTAAATATAAATTAGAATGACAACTAAAAAATATGTGAAAAATTATAAGAGCAATGAAAGAATTGTTTCAAGACGGGATCACATTAAAACTAAACTATTTCTAATCATCTGTATGAAAGAAATTTTAAACAGGTATGCGTAGAACATCATGTAAATTGGTATGGGTAGAACATCATGTAAATTGATATATGTAAAGAGATTAAAATTTATTTTTCTAATTTTTTTAATTATTAAAATTGCATTTTTTTTATTAGGGACCCACTTTTTAAGATTAGAATAGGAAATCCAAAATTTATTACTTGCATATTTTTGTGATGATTTATTTTTTCATGAGGTTCAGAAAATTTTGAAATGGATGAATTAAATATATTGATTTGTTTGAAATAAAAAGAAGAGTTAAGAAAATATGAGATAATAGAAAATGAAAGAGATAATAAATAGAGATTAGAGAGAAAGAAATAGAAATGCATAAGAGAATAGAAAGTCATATATGTATTTAAAAAAATATATATAAAAAATATTTTATAAAATAATTTTTTCATATTATTTATAATAATTTTATAATTTTAAAATTATATAGAAACAAGCGCGATCAATATAATACAATAAATATGATATTTAACACGAGGCAAAAATGAGAGGCGAGACACGGTGATATATGTCCGTACACACACAATTCATACATATCCGAATCCTCTCAACCAAATATCTGACCCTGCCCGCGTCCGCCAAAAAACCTTTCTTTTTTATTTTTTCCAATCCTCTCCACGTGTCATCTTTTCATTCGCTTCTTCCTCTTTTACTTTTTCTTTCTCTTTTTCTCTCTCACGCACATTACCATTATTAGTCCACACACACGTACACACCAATATCTTCTTCTTCATCCAAATTATTCTTCACATTTTCATCTACACACTCAATCACAAAAAAATTCAAAATTCACTTCATGTCATGTTTGTTTCAAAGGCATCAACCTATGAGGAACAAGTCTAACTGTATGTTTTTTTCCTTCCTTTTTTTTTTGTTTCAATTTTCAACCCTTTTTTCCCTCTCCCAATATTTTTAGGAAATATATTTATTTTATATATATATATTTCATTAATTTAATCTTGTCTATTATTATATTGCTTTTTTTTTTCCTTCTTTTTTTGGGTTTGTTTTTTCTTACCTTGCTTTTCTTTTTCTTCTTCTTCTTCTTCTTTTTTTTTTTGTTTCTTTAGATGAACTTCACCGAAAGGTCTTGTGCTTCTAACTGAAGACTTTGAAACTAAGGGCATGCTAGCTACTTTTTGGGGTAATAGAAAGAAGAAATTAATCATGGATTATTTTAATATTTATCTATGATGTAACAAAGCTTGTGTTTTTAATTTTTTATTATTGTTTTTGGTTGGTAAAGTTTGAACTTTGAACAAGTTATGGCTCTAAGATGCTTTTGGGGTTTAATTTTGTAGAAAAGAGGATTAAGGGCAAGTTGATTTTTGTTATGTTGTTGGGGGTAAAAATTTGTACTTTTTTGTTGTTGCTGTTGAAATGAGAAATTGGGGTATAGTTTAAGGAAGCAGCATGAGTTTCAGAGAAAGGAAGATAGAAGGAGAAGAGAGGGAATGTGAAAAATCAGTGAGGACAAATGGGTCTTTAACAACCACCACACATTTTACCATTGATGACAATCTTCTTGTTGACCCCAAATTGCTCTTTATTGGCTCGAAAATTGGTGAAGGAGCTCATGGAAAAGTTTATCAAGGAAGGTCAGTGGCATAGTCTGATTGATTGTATTTCATTTCATAGTTTTCATTATGATGTAAATTTTTGCTACATTAGTTTGAGGATTCATTCTATTTTGTTGTTTCTGTTATGGATTAATGCTAAATAAGAAGTCCATGTTTCCTATGGTTGGTATTTTCAGCTAAGAATTGCTTCTGTTTTGTTGTTGACTGTTGAGTATTGACTGCGAGTAATTATTAGTTCAAGAAGTGAATAACTAGATGTCACAAATTTATACTAATCGAGTCGGGGTTTTCGTCAATTTTGTTTTCTACTATATGCTGTTGATTTTACTTATGAACAACTGACTTAATAATTCTCCAGATATGTAGATCAAATTGTTGCTATCAAAGTTCTTCATCGTGGAAGTACATCGGAAGAAAGAGCTTCACTTGAAAATCGTTTTGCTCGGGAAGTTAATATGATGTCTCGTGTTCATCACAACAATCTTGTAAAGGTAAATGCCATTAAATCAATTATCTTTAATGTTTTTATATAGTTATGTTTTATGTTTCTATGTGAAGTATGTTTGGTTTCATGTGATAGAAGATAATGATCTCGCTGACTAAATTGATGTTTATTTTCTTCGGTTTATTCTTTTGCAGTTTATTGGAGCATGTAAGGATCCTCTAATGGTGATAGTTACAGAGCTTTTGCCTGGGATGTCACTGCGAAAGTATTTGATGAGTATCCGTCCTAAACTGTTAGACCTTCATCTGGCCATAAACTTTGCGCTTGATATTGCTCGAGCCATGGATTGGCTGCACGCTAATGGAATCATACATAGAGATCTGAAACCTGGTATTACTATGTTTATACGCTTTTGAAAATTGTATGTAGATGTTTCATTATGGATTAGAACATTGCTAATAGATTATGGACTTCCTATCAATTGCTCACTATTACAGAAAATGAAAGTAACTTTTGGCATTAATGGCAGAATGTTAAATCAAGGTATATACTGATGAGCTCTAAACTTAATAAGTGTTGTTTTTGAAACTGTCACAATGCAGACAATCTTTTGCTTACAGCAAATCAGGAGTCTGTGAAACTTGCAGATTTCGGTCTTGCAAGAGAAGAATCAGTGACTGAGATGATGACTGCAGAAACAGGAACTTACCGATGGATGGCACCGGAGGTATGCTGTCTTTTTTGGAGCGTGATTTTATTGTTTTACCGACAACTATCCAAAAATGTGCACTAGGGAGTCCGATCATGTTTTATCGACTGAATAGAGCATTGTTTTTACAGTTGTACAGTACCGTAACATTGCGCCAGGGAGAGAAAAAGCACTATAACAACAAGGTTGATGTGTATAGCTTTGGGATTGTTTTGTGGGAGCTACTAACAAATCGCATGCCTTTTGAAGGAATGTCTAATTTACAAGCTGCTTATGCTGCTGCCTTCAAGGTATTCAATCCGAAATTACCAAGTGTTCGTTTGTTTATTCATCAATCAGCCCGTTTACTTTCCATGTTTCCAGTTTTCATTTTCACTTGAAGTAATAAACGTAAGAGAATAACAGATCTAAGGTTTTGTTAGAAATTTTGAAAATGATGTAACATTGTTTTCATTATTACTAGAAATGCATTCTTCCATCTTTTCTCCATCATAATTGCTTACTACGCGAGTCTTCCATCTCCTTGTTAGTGATTTAAAATGAAAACCGAAAATGCTTTTAGAAAGTGATCTTGTCCTTATTAGTTTGCGCACTTTCGAAGCTAGTTTTTGGGAGTTATTGCATTGTTGCTATTTGCTAATCATGAAATGGTTTCCGTTTGTGATTGCAGCAAGAGAGGCCAAGAATTCCAGATGACATATCCGCTGATCTTGCTTTCGTCATACAATCATGCTGGGTTGAAGATCCTAACTTGAGACCAAGCTTTAGTCAAATCATCCGGATGCTCAATGCATTTCTCTTCACACTCTCGCCACAATCTCTTCCTCCCTTGCCAGAACCCGACAATGAACCTGAGGCGGCAACAAGTAGTAATGGTACCATTACCGAGTTTTCTGCCCGGAACAAAGGAAAGTTTGCTTTTCTTCGCCAATTGTTTTCTTCGAAAAGGTTAAAAAACTAACAGTAAGTGCTAAACCTTATTACCATTCCCTTTTGTTGTAGATGACAAGAGTTGCCATGTTACAGTATATAAATTGTAGTGCATTCAGGAGTAACCAACCTCTAAGGTGACAAACAAAAGAATAGAATGTTGTTTATAGACTTTTTGAGAGAGCAAAGAAAAAAAAAAAGGATTGTTTACATTATCTAATTGATCTTGTTGTAAAGGAACACATTGGTTTAGACAATCAGTGTTAAGAAACTATTTTTTAGTGTCGAGTAATTCGTTGTAAAGTTGATGTATGCAAAGGGTGTTGAAAGTTTTCAAAAGTTAAAAAACGATGGCGATGTATATTATGCTACTGCTGCGTAGGGACAGTGCAAGCAAAACAATATAATATAGTAACTCAGTTGCAATCAATATTTTGATGTGTTATTTGGTAGTTTTGATGTGTTGGTTGTTCTACATTGGCATATTGATATAGTTTAGGCAAATTGATTGGTATTTGATTTTTGAATGGTATGGCACTTGCTAAAAAGAAGATATTGATTGATGCATTATTGAGCAAGAGATATTTAAGACCTTTTTGTCTTGAATTTATTTGGCTGAAGTGCATTTTTTGTCTGTATAGTTTTTTTTAGTAATGGATGTTTTTCATCCTCATGGTTTCAATTGCTTGTTTCCATATTTTTCAATGGAGTAAAAAGGTTCAGTCTTAGAGTGATTTTTCTAATCATACATTTTTAATAATGTGCTAATATATTAATGAGTAACAAACAATATGAAATTTTTTACAGTATCATATTACAACCATGTCAAACTAACTCATCTTGAAATGTTTATTCTAATTCTAATTTTGAATCAATTTTCGCAAAACTAATCTTCATGTGTTGAATTTGATTATTTTCACAATGAGAAAAAAATATAATTTTAAAAATAGTATAAATATTTTTTTGTACGATTGAAAGTAAAGAAAAAAGAACACAACCAGAAGCAATGTAATACTATGTATTTCCTTTACTTTTTTGTGGCTTCTAATTATCCACGTTTTCTTTCACACCAAAAAAAAAAAATCATTCATGCTATGAACACTATATATATATAATATATGCATCTTTTGGAAGATAGTACAAACTTTATAAAGCTATGATTCGTGTTGATACTTTATTTTTATTACGTGAACAATTTACCAACATAAAGATGGCGTACACGATTCTTTATATAGTGGTGCTTATATTTATCTCCCCTTTAATTGCCTAAACATTTTATTTTGTTTTTTTGCAAATGGTTGCTACTCCAAATTTATATCCACTACTTTCAATTCTAATATAATATCCTGTCCTGTTTCTAGTTGGCCACTTATGCATCATAACATTTACAATATAGAACATACATTATTCATGATTATTTATTGTCCTATATTTAGTCTCATAAGATAAGATACAGGTATAACATCTATTTATTTCCATCAAGCATGGTGATGGCGGTACCTTTTTATTGTAGATTACCTTAAAAGTACTTCTCCATTTTCATGGTCAACACTGCCTAATTCAGGTATAAGAGGTTAATAATATTTTTATATTGTTTTTGGACAGCTTGTAGTCATGTAGACGGTTTGATCAAGATGAGATGATTCAAATTTGCACCAATGAAAAGAAATATAAATATAACATTTATTTATAAATCTTGTGACACAATCACGACATTTCAAAAATAGTAAAAAGAAACACCTAATAAATCATATTGACCACCAATTTATTAGGTTTAGCGATTTTTCATGAAACAAAACAAAAAAAACAGAACATATAAAAAAAACTATTCAGAACTTCCAAAAGATTAATTAATAAATCAATTCCATTCCAAACAAGTTTGGCAATTGACTAGTCATTAATATATAATAAATTAATTAACTTTTGAAATATATGATGGCTAGAACCAATGTAGTGAAATTCAATTGGTTTGCATTGATAATATGCATAGCATTGTGTGCACCAATTCTATCAATGGGTGCATTGACATGTTGTCAGGTGAAACCTACTTTAGAGGCATGCAAATGTTTTGCAAAAAATGGTGGACACAGTGTTCCACAGGATTGTTGTTATGAAGCTCTGAACCTTAAAAACAATATCATCAATAGTGGCAAGGATACCATTGCAGCTTGCCATTGCATTCAAGAAGCTGCTAGCAAAATCCCTAATATCAATGCTACTGCTTTTTCAATCATTCCCCAAAGTTGTGGAATTCGCTTGCCCTTCAATTTTAGGCTTGGTATGAATTGTGACAGGTACATCCATCTAATCTAACCCACACATAATTCTTACATCATTAAATGTTGAATTCGTTAATGATTAAATTAACATGATTTTAACATGAGTTTTGATTCGATAAAAACTTGTCGATGTTAAATACGTCATTTGATAGTAGATAAGTTTAAACTTGATAGTGAAAAAACTAGTTGATGAAATTTAAAGTAATAAAATTAATTGTTGAATTAACTAATGAATATAAAATGATATAAGAGAAGCATTTAAAGTTACAATGACGAGCCTCTTTCGTGACTCATGGTGGCAATTGATAACAGAAAGTTTAGGTATACGTTTGAATTCAAGTTTTATTGATCAATTTCTCGCTCCAATGTAAATTTGGCAAAATATTGAGAAACTTTTGGAAACTTTTTTTCAATGTTACATGAAACCTATTTTATTGAATAAAAACAATTAATTGAAACTGTCTATTAATTTTATTATTAATTTATCTACACTACAAATTAGAAATATGTTTTTACAAAGAATGTGATCTACAGTTTAAACATGAAATTAATATATCTATTAACTTACTAATATTTATTTATTAAAAAGTTTAGAAAACTCTACTTTATTAAATTCATTATAAGCTAATCAAACTTGGGAAATAGATTTCCTGTAGTCACTAGTTGATTGCAAGAGAATCTCAGCCATCAAATTTTGATCAGTAATTTATAATGCATTTTATTAACTTGTTGAACTTTAAATAATAATTGTTTGAGTTCAATCAAAGAGTCTACAATGCACCGACGGTATGACTGCACCATTGACCAACTGCAGTGAATCATAAGACTTATTCGAGAGAGAAATAGTGACGTAGCTAATGTTTAAAAATATACATTCACTTATATTTTTATAATTTAGTTTTTGTGTTCTTAATATATATATGTGTGAAGATACATACATTTTCAAATATAAATGAGAGATCAAATATTGTTAATATCAAAAGTCAATTGTTAATCGATTTTTAATTGTGTTGCAGCTTGTAAATGAGAGCAACTTGATCGCTTCAATTTATGATGCTCCGGTGCATACAAACAAATTTATTATTATTATTATTATTATTATTATTATTATTTAAATAAATTAAAAAAGGGTATGCTATGCTTCATGGTGAAGACTTTGGTTTTGGATGTATGTTGTACCCATTATTGTATCATGTGTTCATCAATGTAATGGGTTTGGCCAGTTTCTTCCAAAAGGATTTATCATATACTAATTTTATAATTCGAAGATTGCATTTACTATAATTACTAATAATACTAAATAGTATATACGATTCTTTAATTTAATATCGGTTAACGTTTTAGTTATTTATTATTTTTTTTACTTAATCATTTATTTTAATTTTAAGTGATAATTTAATATTATATGTTTTAAAATATCAACAATGTTATCTTTGTTTTGACAAAAATTAGAAACACATAAAATTAATTATCATCTTCAATATAATATAAATTTTATCAAATTCATAACTTAAATATTTAAATAAACTCATATTTTCATTCTTTATTTGATGAATTTGATGTTGGAGATGAAAATATGAGTTTATTTGAATATTTAACTTATACATTTGATGAAATTTGCTTTAAATTGAATATGATTATTAATATTATGGATTTTATTTGAAAATTTTGAAATTTTTTTTCAATTTTTGTAAGAAAAAGATAACATTGTTGACATTTTAAATCATAA
>JBBPBT010000941.1:929984-952319 GCA_037974875.1 Cicer bijugum | reverse complement strand
TTTTTTTTTTTTTTTTTTTTTGCAGAGATAAACAATTCTATACAACAGCCTAGTTCTGTACAAAGGATGGGGTGTTTCACTGTATTGAAGAGCAAGAAGAAGAAGTCTGATCAGTTTGTATATGTAAAACGTTTAAGCCATAACGAGCATGCGCCTTCAGTACTTCCTGAACCTCAACCTCCTACTCGCTCACTACGATCCGCACCTCCTAGTTTTAGTACCACAGCGAAACCCATTCAACTTGTTAATAAAGTCACTAGCAATAGAATACGAGCATTATCTGCTCCATCGACTCTCGATGCAGCAGATCAAGATGCTTTGGCCTCAATTGAGTATGAGGAACAAGAAGAATCAAAATACCGAGGAGGATCAATGAAGGAGCAGCGGTCTTCTAGTCCACAACCTTTACCACTTCCATCTCCTCAGGGGGGAAGTGCATTGAAGACTATCGGCAGCTTTAAGTTGGGGACTGCTAGTGGTCCTCTACATGCTTCTGGACCTTTGCCGCTTCCACCTACTGGATCACTTCGGAACTTTCCGTATGAGGAAATTGCTGCTGCTTGCTACAATTTCTCTTCTGATCGATGCATGTCAGAATGTCTTTCGTCCACCATATACAAAGCTTACTTTGGTGATGATCCTTCAAGTTCAAAGAAGTTTGAAGCCACTGTCACACGTCTTCACCCATCACCTCAGGTGCTTTTCTCCGAACTGCATTGCTATAATTTTATATATTGGTATTCTAATGCATGCATGCTAACTGGTCATCTTAATAGTGAGAGATGATCAAATATAAAGAAATAAGGCCTGCATTATTATCTTAGAGTCATCTAAAAGTATGTATTTTTTTCAGGGATTGAAGGAATTCATAAACGAGGTTAATACTCTCGCATCTTTGCAACATCCAAACCTTTGTAAATTGCTAGGATTTCACGCTCGCGATGGTTCAGAACATAGAATGTTGGTCTATGAGAGACTATACCATGGAAGCTTGGACCGCCTATTGTATGGTAGATCTGATGGACCATCAATTGATTGGAATACAAGAATGAAAATTGCAATGTGTGCTGCGCAAGGTCTTACTTTCTTGCATGAAGAAGGGCCTTTTCAGGTAATTAGTATGAAAATCATATTGGATATATTGAACTGAAGAAGCTTCATGCTGTCGTGTCAGCTTTATCTGTTTACGTGTGTTGTTTAGTTTTATATTTCCACTGACCAATTTAACAATTATGTGTGCATCTTTATCTTTGTTAATATAGCTCTTTATGTCTGCAGGCAATGTATAATGAATTCTCAACAGCCAACATACAGATTGACAAAGATTTCAGTGCTAAGCTTTCCGGATATGGTTGTGTTGGACATATTCCTGAGGAAGAGATTTCCAGCAGTTCATCTGTAAGTACTTGCAGCTAATGTTCTCTACCTTATCATCTTCATATTTATCATGAATATTTGTTTTATTTATGAATTTAATATTTTTCAGGCTGTTGGAAACCTATCGATGGAGACACTGGAGAAAGGAATGTTGACCCCAAAGAGCAATGTGTGGAGCTTTGGAATTTTTCTTCTGGAGTTACTTACTGGAAGAAAGAATCTCGATAGCCGTCACCCGAAGGAAGAGAGGAATTTAGTCAAATGGAGCAAACCTTTCCTAGCCGATAATTATCGTTTATCGCTGATCATGGACCCTCAACTTAAAGGCCGCTTTCCTTCTAAAGCAGCAAGAACAATAGCCGACATTGCACAAAGATGCCTTCAAAAGGAGCCATCAGAAAGACCTACCATGAGAACTGTTGTTGAGAATCTAAAAATGATACAGGATTTGAAATACTCTTGCAGGTTCCCGTTGCAAGAACCAGCAGCATTATCTGGAAGAGAAATGTCGAGATCGCCAAGTCTTAATGGTATAGTCTGTCCTGCACCTAGGTTGAGCTTCTCTCCATCAAGACCGTCAGTAGCACCGGTACCAATTTCGCCTCCAAGATGGTCTGGGGTGCCTGTCCTTCCACCTCGAGCTTGTTCTTCGACTCTCTCCTTGGAAGAGCTTGATAGGCAAGAAAGCCGCAAGTCGTCGTCCTCGGCAAGGAGGGCTAGCGTTGAAGGATTTTGACTGTCTATATAATGTTCATTTATTATTTTTTTTAATTATTTTTTTGGTGTGGTTCAACACAAATTTATAGGAGATAAAGTTGTGGTTTTTCCACCTTTTAATCCCTCAGTGTGATGCCGAGAGGATGTTCTTTTGTAGATAGTGCAAAGGTTGGTCGATTGGGTTCAATTAATAACCCTATTTATATATATAAAAATTTATAGTTTTAGCATTTTTCTCCTTTCTCCTGGTAGCCAAATTTTGGTTTCTTTGACAACTAGAAAAAGGTAAGTACGTTTTTTTTAAGTGACAGCTCTAATTAAACAGGGTAATATAAAGTCTCCAAAATAACAACAATTTTTCCCAAAGAAAGTACAAGTTTGAATAGAGAACTTATTTGAGAACCATAATTCATCACTATCCCTAATCAAACTAAATTATGAATATATTTCAACAACAATGAAAGTCTTCACCCACCAGATGTGATTGGCTACATAGAAGATTAATTGATGCCGTTGTCAAAAACCAGCTCTTTGCATAGGCCATTTAGATCAAAATCATTGCTATTGGAATCTGAAAAAATCAAACATAACAATATTATCAAATTTCATCATACAATAAATTATAAGTACTTAGCTGGAATAAAAAAAGTCATAAATTCAATTTGGTTTCACTTTTGGATGCGTGAAAATTGATTTTAGAAATGTAAAATTAGTTTTGACATGTTTGGATATCTTTGATTAAAAGTACTTTTATCTCTACAATTGAGTGCATATTTAGAATGTCGTCGATTTTGGTAAATTGCTATAATACTATGATTTTCTTGAAACTCCAAAGTATAATTTTTGCCAAAATTACGGCGGTACCCCGTGATATTAACATACTCTTGGTCAAATCGAACATGCTATAATTCTAATTTGAAGCTTTTACCTCCTACATTGATTATTTTTAATCTCAAATTTATTGTCCAACTCACTTTTATATAAATATATCCGAACATAAATCAATTTACATTAAACTCACTTTTAGGCAAAATCAATTTATTCAAAATCAATTTTTACTATCACAAACCCACTAATTGAATGGTGGTTGGTCTTTCAAAATCAATTAATCACTTATCTGCTTATAAACCAGCTTCAGGACCAAGGCAAACAGCTACATTTAAATTTACTATCAATACAACATTAAGAAAATTAATGATTACCTTGTTCATTTTTAGAAGATTATCCAGTTCAATTCATGGAAGCTGAGCATGAACACCTGATGACATAATACAAAAGCTTAAAAATCTCCTAAGAACAAGATTTGTTAAAAATTGCATTGAACCATAAACAGAAAGTCTTATTATGTTTACCTTGTTTGATCACATAAATTCTCCACACATCCTTCTTCTAACTTCTTCCCTTCTGAGCACATATCACACTGTATCCATTGCTCATTCATCCTGTGATTCAATCACATTGCATAGGAAATACTCAATTAGCCGTAAGGAATACATATATTGGTTGCTGTATTAGTACTTTGGCTTGACATGGAAGTTGAAACAAAGTATAAAGTTTTTACAATGTTCTATAGCAAAATTAGAAAATAGGTGTAGTAAGTGAAAATTTGAACTAGGAATAATTAGCAGAAACACTGACACATATGTTTATCTTACCTATTTATGAATATACCCTTCTTTGCAATGATAGGAGGTTCCTGCATGAATTTATGTATAGTTAATTACCAGCCAACACCAACACAAAGTTGTATAATAAATTTGAGTTAACAGTATTACTCAATTTGTTCCTCCATAGATTAATGTTAGTTTAATACTTCAATAGGTTGTATAATTAAATTTTGAGTAAACACTCAATGTGTTCCTCTACGGATTAGAGCATTGTCACATTAATCATTCATGGATTTTTGTCATCAAATTAGCCCTCAAAGATTAAAAGGAATGATAAAGATGGTATCAGAGTATATGGTATTAGAGTATAAAACACCATATATAGAAAAAAATATAAGTCCAAGGTGGGAGTGGTATATTAAAAAGAATCTAAGTCTTACGTTGAAAATAGATAAAATTTTAAAAGAGTGCCATTAGACACTTACAAGAATGAATTAGTTTCAATATATGAAAATATAATAGTATATGTAAAATAAAAAATGAAAATAGAATCCAAGAAGAATAATTTGCAAATAAAAGGTGAATATCTCATAAAATGACAGGCTATGATAATAGTTTACTCACATCATATTCTTCAAAAACATGATCATCAATGACCACAATGTTTGGGATAACTGTTGGGGATGGTTGAAGAAAACCCTGAACCTCTTCCCAAGTAAGTTTCAGCATCAATGAATCTTGGTTATCAATAAGCTGCAGCCTCTTACTTTTTGAATCAATGTCACATGCTCTTTTCTTCTCATGATCAATTAGCTCTTGTTGTGGCAGACCTCTTTTCATGCCTTTAGACACAGCAATGTCATGCAGAGTCATATCATCATCACTAGCTGAAGCAACATTTTGAGGTACCACATTTAGGGTGGTTTCTTCACTTTCCTTTAGTAACTGAAAGATGATATATCACAGCAATCACTTACAGCAACAAAATACTTTGCTTATACCATAAACATTTATCATATAAACCATTTCTAGAAAATAAAATAAAACTATTTTTATATAAACTATTTTCATAAACTATAGTAGAGAGTTTAAGTTGAAAACAGTTAGGTACATGTCATAATTTGTCTCTTGTAAAGAGTCTAACAAGTGTTATGTCTGTGTACATAAGTTTAAATAAATCAGATAAAAAAAATCGTAGATCTAAAATGTCATCCCCTAATGACACGTAGTAAAATGTTTTTCCTTACATCTATGTTATCTTGCACTAGATCTTTACTAGTATTAATTTTTAAGGTTAGAGTTGGCGGTTACCTGTTTAGAAGAAATTGAAGCCTTTCGAAACCATATTATGAGTTTCTCCTCAGGTTCCATCCGACTAAATGTCACTGCAACATTTTTTGGTAAAAGGAAAACATTATGTATATTTCTATCCATAATTTGAGGACATATGATTAACTATAATTTCAACGTAATCTAAATTAAATATTTAGTTAACTAAATTAACCACATATTTTTGTACATGACTAATCATATATCACAAGTGTACAAAAAAGTGGATATCGATGCTAATATAAAAAATGGCATGTGGGGTGTATCTATTAATAAATTGACTATTGATGAAAACAAGAATTTATAAAAAAAAATATACCAAAATCTCCAGCTTGCAATTGCATAGATCGAATCCAAGGATGTACACCTTCTAATAGATAAATCCTGCTGCTATTATTTGGCCAAAATCTAAATCGAAACACCAATTTATTCCCTTTCACATCTTCAATTTGTATTGGAATGCCCTCTGGTTGTGAAATAGGAGGAAAATATGTCTGCAAAATTCATACCACTTTCAATTCTAACAAAATTATAGAAAAATTTGTAAAATAAAATAAAAATATTGGTCATCAGGAGCAAAATTTAGCTTATTAATTAGGCACAAAACTTACTTCAACACATGGTTTTGGAAGAACCATGCGACCAAGTCGACCAACATCACTTATAGTTAGTGTCTTCTCAAATAGTGGCACAATGGTAGATTTTAATCTTCAACACATCATTGTGTTATGGTTAACAAAATATTTTTCCAAACAATAAGTTTATTACATAAGTATAATATATGGTTATTGTTACACTGTTACCAATACATAAATCATATAAAATTGGTTTAAGGGTCATTGTAAAATATTAAGGTTTAACATTTTATTCATTTTGATCCATCTGCAATACTTTTGATGATTCTCAATGATAAATTAAATGATTTTATTTAATATAAGATTCGCAGACGTGATTTATATCATAGTAACTTTTAATCCAACAATCAGTTTTATAATATGAATATCTAAACAAAATAAAAATAAATATTGAATAGTATAACAATATCTAAATATTATATTGATATAATTTGATCATTCCTGGTGTAAAATGTAACCTATAATTAAAAAAAATTAAAAAAAATAAAGGATACTGTCCAGATAATTGCTGTAATTCTTGATGAGTAATCTTAGGCAAATAACGGGGATATATGTGATTTTTTGGTGTTCTCATAGCTGATAAGGGCCTTGCAACTTGAATTGGTGATGCCATGATCACATTTTCCTCTGACTTTGAACTTTTACTTTGTTCCTTTTCACCATAGGAAATTGAATTTCCAAAAGTAGGGGCATTAGGGGACATACTCAATTTTGAGGTACCATCTTTCACTTTCATATCTGATTTTGTTGCCTCAGATGATTCATAATTGCTTCCAAGTTCTTCAACAGCAGGGGAAATTGAACTCTCACCCTTTTTAGTGCTTGAAAACTGTGAAACAGTCATTGTTAATTCCTTGCACTTCAAATTCAAGAATAATGCAAGTAATAACAGATTTAATTTACAGAACACACTTCACAAATAAATTAACCTCTGCCTTATTAACTTGTGATAAATTAAGATATGTTCTCATGGAAATTGAGTTGTTGTAAAAAATAATATTACTTTGTAGCGAGCTTATAAAAATTAATGTATTTGATATAAATTTTATATTAAATATATCTATTTGTTGACTTATTTTTATTATACATAAAATATTATTTTATGTTTTTAATATAACTAATTTTTTATTTCAATTTTATCATATGTATTTCAATCTCAAATTTATTAACATTTCACTGGTCATTTATTACTAGTGTAAAATTATTACATTTTCTAATTTATTTATATTTTTTTCTTAATTTATGTAAAATAGTTTTAAGGGAACTGTTAGGAAAAAAATGGTAAGAAAGTTATAGATTTTGGATTTGACATTATATATTTATAAAATTCGAATTTAAAGTTAGAATTTTCATTTATGAAAATCTTTTAAGTTATATCACATTTAAATGTAGGACTCTTTATCATACACCTTCGTACTTATAAGTGTCCAACAACATAGATTTTTGCAATTACAACATAATATAATGGAGTAAAACAAATTTAAAAATTTATCTTACATGTTCAGGAACTCTTTAAGCAATTTTTACAGCTTATGCCACCACTATCTCGCAACTCAAGTAGTAATTGAGAGGCAATGCAGCCACAATGGAAACACTACAAATGAAGAAAACATTTAATTAGTGTCATTAATTATAAGCTTATTGAGGCATGTCGAAATGCAAAAACTAGGGGCAGAGAACAAAGTTGCATTGTTAATTAAATGCAAGACTAAATGTTATATTTCACCACCCAAAAAAATTAAATACTATATAATGTACCTTGCCACATAAAGAACACGGTCTCCAACCAGGTTCATTTGAGTGGAACACTTCACAAAATGTTGATTGCTCATTGGTAGAACTATAATACACACAAAAATTCAAAGTATCAAAAACGAGGATAATTTGTAATTGCAACTAATGTTTAATTTCAAAAAAATATATAATATGTTTACAGCCTCTTTTGATCAAAGTTAATAAATGGGTTGAAAACAATGGAGGCTAGGGTTCTATTGCATCAACCGACTTATAAGTTGAGTAAAATAAATTATATATTACATAATCATTAGAAAGTAAATTATCCTTAAAAAGTCAAACTATAAACAAATTATAATTGTGGCTTGGTTGTTGTTATAACAAACTAGAAAAATCTTAAGACTCCTCAGAAGTTTGTTAATAAAAAACCAAACCAAATTTCCTATTCAAAAATAATAATAAAAAACCAAACCAAACTTCCTATTCAAAAATAATAATAAAAAACCAAAAAAACTTCCAAATAAAAAATAATAATAAAAAAACCAACTTTGAGTATCGGATATATCGTTGCACTACTACTCACGTCAATTAATACAATTACAAGTTAATAACTACTTCCATTAATCGATACTCCATTTGTTTAAATGTATAAATAAAAGATAGAGATAGTATTAGTATTATTAAATTATTAATATATTTATCGTTATTATAAATATAAATTAAAATGTATTAATTTAAAGAGGTGCAAATAATACTAATTAGAAAGTTGTAAAAAAAAATACAGTTGAAGTGAAAAGAATAATTAATATTTTAACATTACATTGAAAATTGACAAAAAATATTTACAATTTTTTGATAAAAAGCGGACAACTTCCATCTCATGTTGTAACTATTAAATGCAATAAATTAGTGCTTGTTGGTTTTATAATGTCAAATTGTGTTGAATGAATGCATTATTTCGGTTTATTGTTTTATTTATTTATTATTATTTTTATTAAAGAAAGTTTATATGTGTTGAATTTTGGTTTGTTATTTTATATATTTTATGTGTACATATAAGTTGTATAAAGTTGAGCATCATATTAAATTACTAAAATATATAATCAAAATATAAAGAAATTTGTTATAGAAAGTATAGCTCAAGACTATTGATATGAAAATTTGAGTTCACTTATAGACACATTTTCATATATCATATATTATCATTCTTAAGAAATTGTATCTTATTTTAATATAATATTGTGTAGGGAAATATTTATCTACTTTTGTCGTAGAGTTTGAAATTATTGAAATCAAATTTAAATGAGGGGTTTATTGGGGTGCTAATTGTGTTGGGTATTCAATTATAAGTCTTTAGTCTCACATTGACCAAGAATGGAGGCTGTAATGGATATATAAAGAGAATGACCCATATACACGCCTTAAGGTTTTGAGTTGATATGTGGTGTCTAATTCTCTTATAAATTCTTATTTAGCGCATTCCGAATTGTTGAATTCAAATGCAATAGTGATAAATAAAAATAATTAGTTGTAAAATGCATGAATGAAGCTTGATGGATGGTTATGCTACTCAAATGAATCTATTTACCATACATTGTCTTATTTAAGATTGTGATGCACATTATTAAATGATTTTTGTATATTTATTTCAGAAATAAATAAAAAAAATTAACAATCGATCACTTTTTACGAATCATTCAGTTATGTGTTGATTTTTGTATTTAAAAAAAATATAATTTCATAAGAAAAAAAACATCATTTTGTTGTTACTAATTTTTTATATTTTATTGTAAAAATATTCAACATCCTATGAGAAATAAAAATAAAATCTAACACTTTTGGTAAATAATATTTAGTTACTATAATTTATATAAATGATAATAAATAAGGTTTTTTAAAAAAGTATTTTTTAAAAAATATTTAACTATTAATTTAAGAGTTATATATATATATATATCTTTTTTATTTTTTATTTCCTTAAATGTTTCACGCTTAAATTAAATTCGCTTGAATGTCTTACTTTTTTATTTCAATATAAAAAGTTGGGAAAACAATATAGGAAGTAGTTCTTTAGGAAGTCATTTCTTGAATTTCATGTTGAAACAAAAAATAAAGTATTCAAAGAATTTATTTTTGGGAGTAGGATATTTAAGAAAATATATATATATATATATATGAAAAAAACTTTTAATTTAAAGATTAAATATACTTATATTTATCGAATTGATTATGCAATGTAGTTTAATATACGTGGGAGGTGAAATGAATAAATGGTAGTCTTTTGATTAAAATATACGGTTGAGATTTAATTCACTCTTTAGTGACTCACTTGACATTTTTTCTTTACTGATTCTTTATCTGTGTTTGTGTGACTTTTCATCTTTCTATTTCCCTCATTTCACTTCATGTTTGCTTGCCTTGTTTTCAATATTGTTTCTATATTGTCTTATTTATAATTTGTTAATATTTTTATTTTGTTCAGATATTATCAACCTATCACCCTTGAATATTGGCACTTCTCTCCAATCTTATATAAATGATCAAAATTAAAATAAAAAGTAATAAAATTTCTTTTAATAATTATATGTCATTTAAATAATTTTTAATCAGAATCATTTCATCCTTTTGGTGAGGCTTTTTCTTCCAATTTTATTTTTTGTTTAAACTATTCTTTTTTACAAATTTATTATTTTATATTTAATTAAATAATTATTTTTTAATATCGATAAAAAATATTCTTAATCTTTTTAAAATAAGTTTTAATTCATATACTCAAGACTAAAAAAAGTATTATAATATTAATCAATCACAATCTTTCAATTATTAAAAATATTTAATTTTTTATCATATAATTTTCTCTAAAATTATGTTATGAAAATATAAAATATTTTATGCCAGCTGTATATTACAATTTAACTTTTAAAAAATATACTTAATATATTAATGGCCTCTTCAATATTACCTTATTGATGAAAATCAGAATATTATCAGGTGACCTACTAGAACCATAATGAATGGTTAAAAGGTGATTTTATTTCCCCACTTAACTTTCAATTCATCTTTCCAATATCTGTATTTTGGTTCCAAGTTGAAATCACCTCATCATCTTCCAATAATGATTTCTCATCTATATATATTATATGACACGTGACATCACACTAGTTTGAAGTTTCAACTTTGAATGGAAGGATAATCTACATTAAAATATTACTATAGTAACTAAATCAATTGAAGTATATCACATAAATAGATTAACTAAGTAAGGTGATTTTCTACTTGGATGAGTAGTTAGAAAACATAGTAGCTAGAAACCTGGAATGTGAATTGTACAGCTTCCCTTATCCTCTAAAAACTACAACACAGTATGATTGCGGGAACTGCAACCTTGAAGCTCAACCTCTCACTTTTTTCTTCAACCTACTACTCTTCATTCCCATCCAACTTTCGTATTCCAACCCCTTCTTCTAAACCCCATTTTCTCAGTGAGTTTTACTTTCATCTTTTTAATATTATTAATCATCTATTCTTCTTCCTTTTACTTATCTTTACGTTTCTTTCAGAGGTTTATGCGGTATCTAGTAACGATATTAAAGTCGGTACCAATCTCGAAGTCGATGGTGCACCTTGGCGTGTCTTAGGTATATATTTTTATTATTTTTATTATTATTACTAACATAATGTTTCTAATTTCAATTTTAGTTAACTAGTGAGTTAATTAGGGTTTGCGTTGTCTTTTTTTAGAGTTTCTTCATGTTAAACCTGGAAAAGGTGCAGCATTTGTGAGGACCAAGCTCAAGAATTATCTTACAGGAAATTCTGTTGATAAGACCTTCAGAGCTGGAAGTTCGGTAATGTACCTTCATTTTTTGCTGAACATTTATGTTTTCACTGTGTTGTTTTGGTTACTGGATTCAATTGAAGAAGGAGAGTGGATTTTGGATTTTAATTCACTTGGAAATTGCATGGATTATGTATTTAATGTTCCTTTCATGATTAATTTTGATTAGATTCTTTTGGGGTGGTGGTAGAGTAAATTCGATCCTCTATGGAATTTTGCTTATAATCTAACTGTCTATAGTCGATTCGATTTCATCATATAGCCGATTGTAGAGGATCTGTGATTGCACCGTAAATTCAGTTGTAGAGCATCTAGGTTCCGGGGTAGAGGGAGATATGGCGTAATTATAGTTTCCTTTATATTTTCCTACGAAAGAAAAAACATGATTGAGGGTGTGTTTGAGTTACCGTTTGATAAACGTAGTTTTGAATAGACTTGAATCAGGGCTGGCTCAAGGGTGAATGAGACCTAAATCAAACTTTGAGAGAGGTTAGACCATTTTGTCAACATGTGTGGCCATTTTTGCTGTATAAATACCAGTATATGCATTAAGTTGAGTCTTTTTGTTGTCATGTGTGACCTTATTGTTGCTTTATAAAAAGCTAATAGAAAATAATTTTTTTCCCCAGTGAACCTAAAGTTAGGGCTTTGGTTGCCTTACTCTTGGGCTTTCGTCAAATTGATTTAGTTACAGTTGAGTTTCAAGTGAAATGGTTTATCTTAGGGCGTTTTTACTCTGCAAACTAGTTTGACGTGAAACTCAATGTTAGTTTTTAGACTAGATGGGAAGTTACTTTTTATCACTTATGCACAAACTGAGAACCGGAGGCTAATTCAATTTTTCCTGCAAGTATCCAAACACCTCCATTTTCATCACTAAAATCACGTTTGACAGGAGATGAAAACAATTATAATACTTTCCACCGTGAAACCAAAGATGCATTCAGGATAATTGGAAGGCCAAATATTTGGACTTCCTTGTCAGTTGCATGTCCAAGTTGTGTTCTGCTTGAGTCTTTTGTCTGGCAACTGGAAAGCCCCTTTTTATCAGGTAGAAATTGCATACCAAGCTTTAGTTAATATAGGCATCTTTTATCAACCATTTAGGTTATGCTTGGTTGTGATGCAATTTTCCAAACATTCATGAATCATAATTTCTCTGCTCATATTCATCCTGGAGATCTTGGGAATTAATTCTGCATCTGTTTCCATATGGCATTTAAAACTTGTTTCCTACCTACCTTCATGGGAAAACAACCTGACCCACCCCGAATTGTGGACCTGGATTGGGAAAAGACTGTAGAACCTAATTGAGCTTTGCTTGTGTGTGGATCAATCTATAATTGTTATACAAGTATGGTGCAACTTAGTGTGGAGGGTCTGCTGCTGTTTGTCGTACAATATATGCCTAAACTACAATGCACAGACACAATACTAGTATCAGATACGACACGTATCCTATACCGCGGTATATTTTTCCTTGAAAAATATAGGATACAATAAGTTTAGGATACATATATAAAAAAAATAAATGATGAAGGTTTGGATATGGGTGATGAAAGAGAAGCGACAACATAAATTGCATGAGTGAGAGTTTCAACATTCAACATAAATTATCTACTCGAGATGTGAAGAAGAAGAGTTAGATGTGTCGATGGCGTGTCAGGAGCATGTCAACGGCTTATCGTGAGCATTTCAGAATTTTTTTTATTTATCAAAAGGGTATTCAATACTGTGTTGTTGTGTGTCAGCCTATCGAGTATGATGTGGGGGGGAAAATGAAGTAACGGTGAATCATAGTGCCGGAAAAACTGGTTGATGATTTTCCCCATGTCCCCAATTCAGTGGTCTGTGTGGTATGCCATACCCCCACCCCTCAAAAAAGTACCTATTGCGATTTTCTTGTTAATTGCTAAGGTAATCTAACTTATTTATGTGAGTGGTGAGAGTCTTCATCTATGGACAACAAAGTATTATAAGAGTCTTGTCTCTCTATCAATCTGTTGCTTCTAATTTCTTATTTGGATTTACCTTTACTGGATTTTCCTGTTTTTATCTTGTCTGTTCCATTTCCTTTTGACAGATTGATGAAGCAGATATAGTCAAGGAAACAAAGCAGTTCACATATAAAGATGGTGATCAGTTTGTCTTCATGGACTTGGTATCATCTTGAAACTGGAACCCTTAATTATATAATCTAATTGTAGATATCTATATTACTCTTAAAGATGACAATGATTACTTCCTATATATCATTGGTTACGATGAAAAGTTAGCCAATTACCAGTAATTCTTTTGCTTTTACTGCTAGTAAATAGTAATTAGTTAGCTAAAAATTAATGTACCGTGTGTTGTCAATCCTTACTCTCTATTTTTGACTTGCTCTATGTTAATATTATATTATCAGAGTACATATGAGGAAACTCGTCTGAGTGAAAAAGAAGTTGGGAACAAAACAAAGTGGCTGAAAGAGGGAATGGACTGCAATTTGCTATTGTGGAATGGAAAGGTAACCTCATCATTCATAGTAATTTATTTCTATCTTCCACACTCTAAAATATTTATTTTCTAGGCCATCAATGATGATAAAAATTGGCAACTGTGTTCTAGAACAAAAAGTGGCCTCAAATTTTGAAAACCCAAATTAAATTGATTTTTAATAGACATAAATAAGGGGGAAGTAACTAATTGCAGTTTAATTTGTCCAATGGAAGAAAGTTTCGATTCATGGTTGCTAATGCCTGGATTAGGATTCACTGCAGTCAAACATATTTGAGCCATTTGATGTACTAATTACTCCATCATGGTCCTTGCTTTTTTAATTAGAAAAATAAATAAAAATTTGAAGGGGAGAGAGAAAGAGAGAAGTGAATGTAAGGAATCCAAATACCTAATGCATAAAGTATTAAACTAATCTAAGTTGTATTGCAAATTCCATAATTTTAAGTTTTTCTGGATGTCTTTCAATTTGTATGGTTGTATCAGCTTTAATACTATTTTCACTTCGAGATAAAAAAAAAAGTATAATGATTGCATACTTGTTTGAAATTTTGAATGGTACAATGGTATATAGATGCTGTGTGGTTATATATTTTGATATAATATGCACTTTGTGAGTTTTTGTTTTCCCAAATGGTGTTTTCCTTAGACTGTTGTCAAAGATTTAATGGTTACTCACTCAAAGCATTGATAAGTATAAGATGTATTGTTGTTTATGCCTAGGTTGGTATACACATGGCTCCTCGAGTGATTTAGGCTGTATCCATTCTTGATGCGATTTTGTTATGATTTTTAATCTAAAATTTAAGATGGAGACACACTTGCTCACTTTAAAGACATAATCTGAAAAGTAGTTGTTTTGCTGATAAGCAGTATGGCGTTTATAAATTGATATGATGTCAGTTCCTGCTATTGGTCTTGTTTAATAACTTGTCTGTTGATATTTTTCAGGTTATTGATGTTGATCTCCCTGTAACAGTTAAGCTTAGTGTAGTCGATGTGGATCCGGGACTTAAGGGCGACACAGCCCAAGGTGATGCCATTTTGTTTAATTTTCTGACCAAATTTATATTGTAAACATTATTAATGCCCAATTTATGTTGTAAACATTGTAAATTTATTCCTTTGTCCTATGCTGTCCTTTTTTTCTTAGAATTTATTGTGCCTCTGAAAATGAAATTTGATGTACAGGTGGTGGAACAAAGCCAGCTACTCTTGACACTGGTGCCGTTGTAAATGTCCCGCTCTTCGTAAACATAGGTGACGAAATAATCGTTGATACAAGATCTGGGCAGTACACAAGTCGCGCTTAAGGTTTCACATCAAGTTTTGTGTCAATTGAAGTTCAGAGTACCATGATTTCTTTTGTTCTTTTACAATAACATGTAGTATATGAAACAGTGAACATAGCAAATTGACCATCAGAGTTAAAATTTTGTTGTAACTTGTAAGTTAGTTGTGAATCTGAGGCTCTTGCGGCGCTTTTTTTCAGCATGATTGTGGTGCATTTTGTACTCATCAGAAAGCCAACAATATTTAAAGTTTTTCTTTTTTCCAGTGATATTTTTCCAGTCTTGGGATGAAGAGAATGAAAGAATAACCATAAATATTATATAATAGTCTTGGTTCTGGAAAAAAAAAAAAACTTAGTTTTGCCCATTGATTAACTACACAATTTTATTTATGAAGATATCACACCACGCATACTTGCATACTTATATTTTTATAAAATTAATATACAACATATATTGAATATATAGGATGCTGCTGTCCAATTGTATCCATATATTAAGAGTCATAAACTGTGGTGGTCATGGTGAACGTTTGCACTGACAAAACTGTTAGGGATGATTCCAATTAGTTATCAAGCTAGAAGTTAGGCTGGAAGTTAGAGATTAGCATTAAGAATTAGTTAGAGATTAGCATTAAGAATTAGTTACTGAATTTCTGTTATTAGCATTAAGAATTAGTTAGAGATTAGCATTAAGAATTAGTTACTGAATTTCTGTTATTAGTAAGTAGTTAGGAGGTTGTTGAGAATTCAACGTTAGGAGGTTGTTGAGAATTCAACGTTAGGAGGTTGTTGAGAAGTTATATAAGAGGTTATTTGGAATGTAAGTAATCCTCATTCATGATCATTAGCTTATATTATCCCATTGTACTTCCTTCTATCAATTAATATTAGACACTCGAATTCCTTTCATTCAATTAGGAATTTCTGGATTTATTCATCTTAATCTTCGGAATTATTTCCCTAGATTCTTAATTCTTCTTCCTTCCTTTCCTCACTCAAACAACCCTAACAATTGGTATCAGAGCTAAATTTTTTTCGGGGCAATGGCAGATGCAACACGTTCTCAACTTGCTACTCGTGATTTAGAGGAAAGATTGGAGAACAAAATTTCAGAAAAACTTGAGGCACGATTGGCGGAGTTAGCTGGATCTTTACAGAAAACCTTGGGTGATTCGATGAAGCTAACAATGGAAGAGCTACTGCAGAAGAATATTGGTGAAGAAACTCCATTTTCGAATAACAGGAATTTTCAGCAAGGTAGAAATCAGCAACCTCAGCAGTTTACAGGTTGTCGTTCTTTTTCTGCTTCTTATACAGGGCAAACTAGGCTATCAAGAATAGAATTTCCAAGATTTAATGGTGATTCTGTTAATGAATGGATTTATCAGTGTGAGACTTTCTTCTTAATCGACAATACTCCTGAAGAGGTTAAGGTCAGGTTAGCAATTATGCATCTTGAAGGGAAAGCGTTGAAATGGCATCATGCCTTTACAAAGACATTACAAGCTAACATTATGCCTAATTGGGGAGAGTATGTCCAAATCGTATTAGATAGATTTGGAGAAGTGTGCAGTGATCCTATGGCTGAGTTGATGCAGTTAAGGCAAAAAGGATCCATAACTGATTACCATGAAGAGTTTGATGCAATCATCACTCGATTGCAATTACCTGAGGATTATACCTTGAGTTGTTTTTTAGGAGGACTGAAAACTGATGTGCAGATGATGGTCAGAATGTTCCAACCACAATCAGTTAGAAAAGCCTTTACTTTGGCTAAGCTATATGAGTCAGCTTCAGTGCAAGGATCACAGTTTGGACCACCCAAACTTAGACCTCAGACTCTTAACATATCATCGTTGGGACCTAAGCCTCAGGTAACACCACTAAATGATGCATCCAAACCTAAACCAAAATTTAGCAGGAACTTGACTCCAACATTTATGAATGAAAGAAGGGCCAAAGGTTTATGCTATTTTTGTGATGAGCCATTCTCTGCAGAACATAGCTTGACTCACAAGAAATTACAGTTACACCTCATGGAAATTGATGATGAGCATGAAGGGGATGAGAACCAAGAAGTCAGTCAAGTAGAGACTCTAACTAATCAGTTTGAAGAAGCTCAGATATCTGTTTGTGCATTGACTGGTGTATCCAATTTCAAAACTATGAGAGTAACTGGTAGATACAACAAGAAACCCATTCACATCCTTATTGATAGTGGAAGCACTCATAACTTCCTAGATGTGCGGATGGCTACAAGCATTGGTTGCAAAATTGAATCACTTAAGCCATTAACTGTAACTGTGGCAGATGGCAATAAGGTGCAGATTTCTTCATGTGTAAGGAATTTCAAGTGGACACTGCAACATACTACCTTCACTTCTGATGTGATGTTACTGCCATTAGGATGTTGTGATGTAGTATTGGGCATTGAATGGCTAGTGACATTGGGAGATATCACTTGGAATTTCGACAAGTTGACCATGGAGTTTTCAGTGCGAGGGAGGAGGCATGTACTTAGGGGTTCTGCTCAAACTGGATTAAAGTCCATTAAGTCTCAGCAGTTGGAGAAAACTTTGGATAGAGGTGTTCATCTGTCTATGATTCATGTAGGTCACGATAAATGCCATTTACTGCAGTCATCGACTATCTTGGAATCCTACAAAGACCTATTTGTGGAGCCTACTCAGCTACCCCCAACAAGAGAAAGCCATGATCATAATTTTCATTCTTGAGGTCAAGAATGCTTTGAAGGAGGAGGCAATGTTAGGGATGATTCCAATTAGTTATCAAGCTAGAAGTTAGGCTGGAAGTTAGAGATTAACATTAAGAATTAGTTAGAGATTAGCATTAAGAATTAGTTACTGAATTTCTGTTATCAGCATTAAGAATTAGTTAGAGATTAGCATTAAGAATTAGTTACTGAATTTCTGTTATTAGTAAGTAGTTAGGAGGTTGTTGAGAATTCAACGTTAGGAGGTTGTTGAGAATTCAACGTTAGGAGGTTGTTGAGAAGTTATATAAGAGGTTATTTGGAATGTAAGTAATCCTCATTCATGATCATTAGCTTATATTATCCCATTGTACTTCCTTCTATCAATTAATATTAGACACTCGAATTCCTTTCATTCAATTAGGAATTCCTGGATTTATTCATCTTAATCTTCGGAATTATTTCCCTAGATTCTTAATTCTTCTTCCTTCCTTTCCTCACTCAAACAACCCTAACAAAAACAAGCAACTTTAATTTAATGAATCGAATGGAAGTAAAGCTGTCTATGTAAGAATTGGCCTTTTACAGATCTTAATGCCAAACTAATCTTTACAATTCCATGGCTCCAAAGAAGAGGCCTATTCAATAAATGAGCATTTTAATCTGCTTGACAAAGTACTTGTAAATTTGATAGGGTAAACAGTTATTGCTTTGGTGAATTTCCTTTGAATGAAGCATGTCAAGAGATTCATTGGTCTACTATCACATTGAAAGTTTGATAAAACAAACTATGTTCCTATTAGTGAAATGAATATTTGAACCAAGCATGTGGTCTCTAATCCAACAACAATCTAGTTTCCAACAAGCATAACCCTGTATGAGCACAGGCAGAGCCACCATTGTACTCTTATTCAAGGCTTGTTTAAAGCAATCATGGCAATCCAGGACACTACATCTTTGGTGGTAATTTCATCAAAAGGACACCTAGAATCATCTACATAGCCGTTCAATACCGTGATACTCTAGTACTAGGTATCAAACACCAAGCATGAAGGTGCATCTCATCTTACTTGGCTTACTAACTGAAGCATACATGTGAATCCTCAAAAAGCGTGGATAAGAGTGATGAGTCTACATGGATTCAAATTCCCTGCATTAATAAAAGCACACATTTACTTGCAGGAAACAATCTAGGTCATTGTTTTGAGATCAAACGGTTTAGATTATACTTTTCATTAAATTTGTTTTTAACAATTTAGATCGTTGATTTAAATTGAACTGCCGTGACACAGTTACTATAGAGAATCCATTTCCGCCTACATGGATGGCCCTAAGATTAACTCCTTCGATTTCTCCTATCATGTCATGACTTAACTCCTTTTAGTTCTCCTGTTCCCACAACTTAGCACCCTTAACATGAGATTCCTTATATCCACTAGCAACTCAATATCCATTTCAGCATCATCAACTTGTGAGTTTACTAACTTTAGGTTCCTCTCTCTTCATAATATTCACATGGCATAGGCTGTTTGTTAGGAACAAGAACAACACCTTGCTTCAATGCAACACCAAACAAAAAGGAAGCACAAAAAACTCTCCCACGTGCATTAAGTTCATTAACCAATACCTCATAACAAACTCTATCAACACTTCCTCCATTTGCATGCAAAAGGAGCAAACTTGATAATGCATCATCCACTCTACCCTGAACACAAAAACCTTCAATCACTTTCTCAAATTCAATTGCCTCAAGAGAATAACCCCATCTAACCATATCATTCAAATTTACCAAAGCCTCATCAAATTTATCCCTCCAACAATATGCCTGAACCATCACCTCAACTGTCCTCTTATCAACCACCAAACCCCTGTCTTTCATTTTCTCAAACACCTCATCTGCATCATGAATCAAACATTTTTCCTTCAATGACCTCTTACACAAACGTCTCACCAAAGTCCCCATCATCCTCAAATCAACTTCAAATCCAATCCCAACCATTTCCTTATAAACCCCAAATGCTGCTACAATTTCATTCCACTTTAACAACCCATGTAAAACAGTACTATAACTAATACAATCAGGAACACAGTCATGTTCCTTCATCATCTTCAAAACACCAAGACAATCCACTGGTCTCCCTTCCCTAGAATACCCTTGAATCAGTGTATTGAAGGTAACAACATTAGGTACCAATCCAATTTCAACAGCTTCATTGAACAATTCCATTGATTCATCAGAACGACCCACTTTGCATAAACCATCCATAACAGCATTATAAGAATAAACATCAACACCCAAATCCAAATTGGTACTTTTCTTCATACCCATCAAAATCTCAAATGCTTCATCAACTCTTCCTATATAAGACAACCCTTTCAACAAACAATTATATGGTTGAACACCAAGTTTCAAACCCTTTATCCTCATGAATTCAAAAACCTCCATAGCTTTCTTCACTTTCCCCCTTTTGCAAAGGGAATTTATGAGAACGGTTATGGTTGCAGAGTCTGGTTGCAACCCATTTTCAAGAACAGTAAAAAGCACTCCTTTTGCTTCTTCCACGTCGTTGTTCTCACAGTGGCATCTTATGATGATGGAATATGTGCAACAATCTGGAACAAGTTGAAAAGATGATAACTTTGAGAACATGATGAGACAAAGGTTGAATTCTTTTGCAATGAGTAGAGCCATGAGAAGGTGATTGAATTCTGAAATGGTTTGAATTTGAAACTGAGCATCTTTTTGTAGGATTTTTTGTAGAATCTTGTCGGGTTTGTTTTTGAAGGAAGATAATGATTTGATGTTTTGGACAAGAGCTTTTATTCGAAGCTTAGTGGTTTTGTCGTTGAAATTAATAAAGTTGTTGTTTGTTGTGTGTTTGAGAGATGAATTGGTGAGAGAGAAAGAGTGTGCAGTTATAAGTAATGGCTTAACTGGTGAGATATTAGGATGATTGTTGGATTTGGTAAAAGAGGGGGTTTTGATGAGTGTATAATGTGGTACAAAAAGTAGAGAGCATTTGGGAATTGGAGGAGCCATAGTTTGTTATGGAGAAAAACCGGGGAAGGATCGTTTGTTATATATAGGCATATGCATATATACATATGCTACCTCTTGGTTTTGTTCACTAACTTGTGTGGATGTCAACTACATATAATTTTTATATGAATTTTATCTATAAATTGATTTTTATTTAAGGATCAATATTTTTCATGCAAAATATTCATTTGATAACAGTTAACTTAGGATTTTTTTTTTTAATATATTTTTTTTTTCAAGACTAAAATACTTACTTCACTTTCAATTTAATTTATTTGATTGTCATATTTGATCAACTGAAGGTAAAATTTTTTCATTTAATTGGAGGTCATTTGCTCAAGAGGCGACCTCGCACTAGAGTTTTATTTTTTTTCTTCTTCATTTTAACCATTATTATATAAACTTAATAATTTTAATTAATAAATAAATAAATAATAATTAAATTAATAAATTATTATTATTATTAAAAATGATTATAATTAAAAATAGTAAATTATATTATAAATTTAAAAGAAAATACATTTGAAAATATATATTAATAACATAAAACAAAATACATTAAATTAATAATTATATATATATATATATTATTGATGTCCATCTAAATGACTTTCAGTTTAATATTTATGATAGGATATCGTCGAACTCCTCTTTGAACGAGTTGAAGTTAAATTTATATAATAATAATAATAATAATAATAATAATAATAAGTAAAAAAAAATTAAAATCCTAATGCGAGGTCGTCCTGAATAAACAACTTCCTAAACCTAAAAAATAGAACAATAAAGTAAATTAAATTGAAATTGAGATATTTTAATATAAAAAAAACATGATATATTAAATAATCCGTTTATTTACCGTCAAAATCATATTTTTAATCATTTATTTTATTTACATATAACACTTTAATCTTTAATTTTTAATTAAATTATTTAACTTTTTAAATATGCACAAATATGTCATTTTCATTTTAAAATATTTATGTGTCATTAGTATGTTAACAATTTCATTATTTTTTATAAAAAAATTCATATAAGTTTTATAAAATTAATTTATGATTTTTTGGAGAAAAAAATCAAAAACATTAATCATATTTATTTTCTCCAGTTTTCATTTTCATCTTCTTCTTCCACCTAAAAAATCCATTAGTCAAATTAAAAGATACTCCAAACAAAAATTCAAAAATTCAATCCAACAATCATTCTTCCAACAAAATTCACTTCCAATAATCGTCATCTAAAACCAATAGATCCCAAAATTTAAAACCTAAATTTCTGAGTTTTCATATTCATACCCATCATCCATTTATATATTTATACGATTGAATATGTAGTGCAGGAATTCCAATATCATAAATAGGGTGGGAATAGGTAATAATATGGACTTAAAGTATAACTTACCACAATTTCAGATCAAGTTATATATTTTTTAAAATATATAAGGTTAATATTTTTTTAAAAATTTATTTAGTTAAAATTATCACACTACATACTATAAAAAAAATTAGATTTACTAAACTGACATACTTAAATAAATATAAATAACATTTGT
>JBBPBT010000941.1:911929-929297 GCA_037974875.1 Cicer bijugum | reverse complement strand
CTAATAAAAATTTGTCTGATAACTTATTTAAAAATATTAAAATAAAAGAAGCTAACAAATTCTACTAAACTTTTATTAGTGTCACACTCAAATTTAAAAATAACTATGACATACTAGATGTCAAACTTAATCCTTAAATTCTTTGACGGTCAAGCTTATGTCTTGTAAAACTTAATTTAATTGTAATTATTATGTTTTGTAAAACTTAATTTAATTGTAATTATTTCCACCCTTAATCATAAAACATAAAACATTTTGGAAAAATATCACTATAGTGTATACTCTAATTAACAATTCATTATATATTATGACACTTTTAACTCTCCAGTACATTTAAATCTTATTATTCCCTCTGTTTCCTCTTTTCTATTACATATATCAGACAACTCTCATTATTTATCTCTCACAATGTGTAGATAAGTGTATAAGTGGCCAAATATTATTTTCCAAATTAATCTATATGTGCAGACACTTTGTGAACAAAAGGTGATTATACATTCTCTCAAACAAAAAGAGTAATTGTAGATAATAAGCCTATTATATTAGAACATATTACATGTCTTATTTAACGAAATAATTTTTTTTTTTGTTTACATTGATCTAATTTTATTTATCATATATCTACTCATTTAACTATTCTAGTAATTGTAATTAAAAAATTTATTTATCATTAAAATCAACACAACTAATAATTTTTTTTTTATAAATTGTGTACAAATTAAATGACACATTTGTAATAAGACGAAGATAACTTAACATATAGATATTTCAATCAAAATAAAAAAAAAATATTAATAGATAATAATAATTAAAAACAATATATATATATAGTTGAAATTATTGATGAGTGCTTTGGCATGGCATTGATCATAACGGTAATGATCTGTCCAAGGCCTTGCAACACATAATATCTTTAGAATGCGACTCATGTTTTCTTCCTCCTCTCACCTTTTTCCTACCAACAATAGGATTAATTAATTTTTTCAACACCCTATAAAATCCTGATCCAAAACTATGACCACGACTATGATTAAGACGATTCTCTTGCATAACACGAGTCACAAGAGGTATTGGAGCTATGGTAATGAGTCGAGAATGTGACCTTTGCAACCTTGTTTCTGATTGGCTTCGCCCCATCATGGCTTTATTTAGCTGCGATGCGTGCGCCTCAAACGAGAGCCTCTCAAACTCATCCAAGAGAGTGCTCTTTTCATCTCCGAATCTTCTTCCAATCACAGTAATTTCTTCCATTGATTATTGTTGCAATTAATGTCATTTTCACTAGCTACAAGAAAAATTTATAGTTGAGAATTGAGAATATGACGTTGGAGGCTTAAAGGGTTACACATTTTTCCTTTCTCTTCCCTTTTGTTTACTTTAAGATTCCTAGAGGAGTCCTTGTCTAGCCCAAGTATCAGACTTTTTAGTGAGGTTATGATTTATAATTTATTTTGGCTAGACATCTTAATAAAGTTCATAAAAAATCTAAATAAAAAAAAAACATTCAAGGTGTGTTTGCATTTTCCAATTACACATTTGTAAATTGTAACCGATAAGTTGTTTTTAAGCGGTATTCGATAAGCTATGTATACAACACTTTATTCTTTCTTGCTTGAAAGAAAATATGTTTTGTTTTAGCATACTTCTCTTTAGGAAGCTTATAATAAGTTACACATTAGAACAAGCTTTAATTAATGATTTGTTTTCAAGCCATGGAGTGAGGTTTAATTTCTGCCTCTGACCACAAGAAGGTAATGTAGCCTTTAAAGTTGGAAAGGAAAGTGAGAGACTAGGAGAAAAAATGAGCATATAACCTCTTATTTTGTTTGGAGGGTGTTTTTGAAGGTATTTGTAACTATTTTTTTTCCCTTTCTTTTGAGATTATTATAAATACAAAAAGAATTTATAAGAAATTTCTGTCTCCCAAAGTTCTTTCAACTAAGTTAAATAATTAATATATTCAATGTTTTTTATAACAAAGTATAATTATAATTCAATATTAATTTATAAAATCAGGAATTGAAGAGAATGGTCAGATATGATTTGTGTTTAGTAAAAACGATATTTATTTATTCAAATAAAAAAGTAACATAAATTCAAAATTCCTAAATTGAAAAGGATGAATCTGTATTTTTTTTTTATAAAAAGAATATTAAAACATTATGCAAAATATATCTCGAAGCCCAAAAGCAAGGCCCACTCCATTTCCAACCCAGCCCAGATTGGTGTCGTTTACGAGTTCTTCGTTTTCGTTGTTTCTGAGAAAAACAGTGTATTGTATGGAAGCAGACTTGGCGTCAAGTCTTCTTCGTATTCTCATTCTCCTAATTAAATCCCAATTCACAAATTCTTCTCAATCAAAAATTCCATCACTTTCTATACATTTTGATCGCAACAACTCTATTTCTTTTCAACCGACACAACCTCATAGCTTCCATTTTTTTTTTTTTAATTTCTCCATTTTTTTCTCACTTAAACGCTACCCAATAATTTTATCACAAAAGGGTTTCTGTAGATTTCTCTTCCCGTACAATTTTCTTCTTAATTTTGCCTCTGCCACGTGTACTTTTCTGGATCAAAAATTCAAAGGTGTTGCAGCTGAATCAATCACAATGAAAAAACACGCGTTACTGAAACTGTTTTTATTATCTCTGATTATGTTTCATGGTTCTTCTGATGCTTCCTTCGTTAGAAACCTCAGAAAATTAGTTTCTTCAACAACAAAGGTGAGTTTTTTTATTTTCCTCTATTTCATTTTTATTTTTCGATTTTTTATTTTTATTTTGCTTACAATGGTTGAATGAAGTTCTTTTTTTAGGATTCACCAATGCCAACAGAGAAGAATTCAGATCCAAATAAAGATGAGAAACCAATTTCTACCAATAATAATAACAATGATACTAAAATTGCCCCAGTTCCAACACCACAAACTCTACCTAAAGTGGAGAATAAGAATGGTGAAAATCAAAAGGAGAACAATAGTAATGCTAATGTACCTCCTCCTGTTCATGTTACTGCTACTACACCCCCTCCTCCTGTTCCTTCAACTGCACCACCTCCTGTACCCAAAAAAGCTGAAGAAAAGGGTAAAAGTGAGGGAATTAAATTTTCACATTTGGCCACAAATGACACTTGTAAAGGACTGAATACTTGCACAGATGAAGGGGACATGTTTGCTTGCATTTTCAAAACGGGTATTCTGCTCTGCTTTAATTAGTGGTTTTTTGTTTGTGTTAATTTTTTGTTATTAGTTTTAGTCATGTAAATTATGTAGGGAAACCTGAAGTAAAATTAGTATATATTCTTAGCACAATGGTTTGGTACTTTGGTTACATTTTTTCAGTTCTAGTTTAATGTGCTTTTATGTATTAGTGTATCTAAGTTTATATCATTAAATCAGTTTCTAATCTTAGAATATCTCTTATGGTGAGTTTCCATATTATTTAGTTATTATGATGATTTGTTTCCAAATTTCTCTATTTGCTTAGGATTAGGTAGGAGTCTTGTATCCCTATAATTTGAGATTAGTTTTTAGTAGCACTAATGTACAAGCCACGGAGAAATTGCTTCTATGATAAATGTTTGCTTAGTTTAGGAAGACTGTATTAAACTCCTTAGGCTTTGGAGGGTCTGGAATTCTCATGAGATTGTGTTTTCCAAATCGTGAGATTGTGTTTTCCAAATCCTGAGATTGTGTTTTCCAAATCAGTGCCAAGATAACTGAGTGTTCCAATTTAGGTTAAACGGTTACGAGAAAATTGTGGTTAAAAAATGAATCCTGCCATTAAGTTACTTTCCATATGGCAACTGGCGATACTATTGATTGAAAGATAGTTCTTCTGGAATTCTTTAATCTTTATTATTATTATTTTGTAGAAATTTTTGCATTTCCAAAGTTCGATCCATATTGGATCTTTTTTTATTACTAGTATGGTAGTTTTAGTAGAAGTGAAGAAACAAACTTTGTGTGGCAGTGTGCAATATTTGTTACACTATGGTGCATTTTGGTGGAGTGAATCCTATCACTTCCAGGATTTCTCTTTAGTTAACCAGTTGTTTTGTGCAAAATTAGGCATTTGATTTCTATATGATAAGGACCTGGTCTTTTTGGAGCATCTTTTATTCTCCTTTCCCTTTTTGTTATCCTCCTGTTTGTGCTGTTAAACATCTTTAGTTGTATTTCCTTCTGTTTTAATAAATATCTTATTTAAGTTTCATAAAAAAATATCTCAATTAAGTAGCTGATTGTGGACAAAATTAGGCTGTTATCCTTGTTTCCTTTTGTATTCTTTTTGTCTATACATTTTTTATATAAAAAGCGGCTCATTGGTGCTAAACAAGAAAAACTTAAAAAAAAAAATCATAAATTCCTTTAAAGTGGTGGAGCTAGTTCAGGATTAGTGGGTATTAGAAATTAAGTGTGAGAAAATGCAAGAGTCTAAGAGAAAGTGAGAGAAAATGTTCTCAGAGATTTCTAAGTGATCTTTAACTGTACATTTGTAGTCAAGGGATGCTGCTGTCTGACCAAATAACTGACAGCTGTAATAACAGCTTAACAGAACCATAACTGACTTGCATTTAGAACTATGACTCAGTGTTGTCAACTGTGGAAAATAGCAGTTTATTCAACTGACGGAACAACAATGATTTCTTCAAATTCCGTCATAGCCACTATTTGACAACATTACTATGACTTTTATGTGTGTGTGGATTCATGTGTTGACATACCCTTCAAAAAGGAAGGGTGCTGGAAAAACCTCCTAATTGATATGAGAAAACATCAAGTCAATTATTTAGTTCTGTTGTATTACGTTTTTTTCTTTAGAGTCAACAATATGAGCTCATTTGTATTTGTATTCCTTGTAAAATCTGTCAGATTCCAAACACTTTGTTGTTCTTCTTCAAAATAGAGGGGATGGAACCATCAAAGTGAAGCTTCGCAGTGATTTTGAAAATAACCTTGGAGATGTAGAAGTTGGCAAGAATAAAACAGAACAGGTATTGGTCATTTTATCTTAAGGTGACTTTTATGTCGTTGATTATATTATTCTTGTATCAGTTTACCATTTCGTCTTCATACCCCTCACAATTCAAATTGAAGCAAAGGCATCTGAGATGCAACACTCTCAAATAAATGTTTATTTTGTGAGACAGATAAAAGAAAACTCAGCATTATTTTGGATAAACAAAACATCATCTCTTAAAAATTGTTAGCAAAAATCAACTTTTAGATGAGTAATAGATGACCGTTGAGCAATTTCATCATTTCTAGGACTAACTAGAGGTAGAAATTTTAGAATCTTATTCATCTGTGTGTGGGATGGAAAGAAACTTAATAACAAAGTAAGTTATGACAAAAAAATTATGTTTTTAGTCCCTCATTAGGGACTAAAAGCTCACAATTTTTGTAAATTTTTAGGGACTAATAATGAATAAAAATTTTGTAAGTTACTAAAATCAAATTTTACCTATTTAACCCTTTTTAAAAGCCCTTGTTACTCATTGTGGGCAATGGCATGGGAAACGAAATGTTCATTAAATCCCATTCAATTTTTTCTCCATTTTAGAAGGAAAAGGGGCTGAAAGTATTGTGCTCCTACGGAATTGTCATTCCATTTCCCTTCTTTTATAGAGGTGAAATGTCTTCTCACGTCCCCAGCCTAGTACAAGTTTTTCATTGTGTCACATTGCGATCTGGCCACTATTCAGTGCAACCTTTTTGTTGGGTTTTCCATCCCGGAATGTGTGGGTGATTTTAGGGTTAGTCACCAAATCCGGTTCACATTTGAACCATAAGTAATATCCTTTTTGACCAGGAACCGTATGTAATGAGCAGTAAATATATTCATATATTATTAAATAACCTGATAGAGGATGCTGAAAACCGGGGAAAAACGACAGACCAACAGACTGCTGGAAGGTGGCAGGTTAAGACGGTGCGTGTGGGCTTCACACGCATAGACAAAGACAGCACATGAGAGCACATCTGCAGGAGTTGGACAGTGGAGCTTTGGGTTCTAGCCGGCGAGTATGATGGCAGGGTTGGTGATGATCAAATCTGGACGTAAAGTGAAGAAAACCAGTGAACAGTGACGTGAGCAAAAAACGGCGATTAGCACCGACGATACCATGTAGAATTGGAAAATAGTTTTCGGAATATTATTTCCAAAAAAATATATTAGAGTATAATCATATTAAATAGACTATGTTAAATCTAATGGGCCTAATTAACTGGCTAAATGAAAACTCTACAAACAATTCACACTATCAAAGGTATATTTACAACAGTGATTAACGCACTGCTACTGGCGTAGCAGTGAGACAAATCAAAGTCATGCAATGTGCAGCCACATTGAAAATCACCGTGGGCCTTGTCAGCAGTAAAGATGACGTACACGTTGCTAGCTTTTGCGGCTCCGCCATCCCTATAGTTGGATTCCATCCGTTCCATCACACTCACTCTAATGCATACCCATCTCCTTCAAAATTATCCCTTAAAATTTTCTAACAAAATCAACTCCACCGGACCTGCTTAATTCCATTGATTGTTTTAAAAGTATAAACTTTTCTGCATAACTTGAAATGGGTATCAAAGGCTTTGTTTTAGGAGGCATGAGTTCCATCATTGTTGAGTGTTAAACCTACATTTTCAAACTCGTAAAGGTTCGAACACAGCTTCAAGTAAAGACCCAATCCCCAAACTTTCGACCTGCACTTGCATTCCACCTGAATTCTTTCCCCGCATTGCTTCTAGCACAAAGGCAGCCATGGTCGTCCCCTTTGTTGTCAGCTTCAAGCTATTCTAACAAGATGTTGTTGCAGTTTTCTTCGGCATCTTAGCTGCGTCGAAGAAATTGTACATTCCCAACATTGGCACCATTAGTAGCCATACTGCTGAAATGGCAACATCGTAAACATGACCGATGACAGTGCAATAGTTGTTCACACTCTGTGAGTGGCAGCAGCTCTGCAATGACAATGGCTGGTAAGGGACTTGCGTTGTGCCCAAAGACATCATTGCTACAACCATCCTAATTAAATTTTGTAAGGGTTTAAAGTTATGTTTCATGGGGTTGAACCATGTGTATAAACGATTCACCCTAGAATCCACGTTTTCATGATTTCTCCTGTTTTTTCATCGGAAATATTATAGGATTTCTATTTTGACACTAATTTTGTGTGACATCTGTTTTGACCCTGTTGTTTTTCAGGTCACTATCAAACGTATTAGAAGCGAAAGTGAGCAACTGACTTTGAATGCTGGAAAAGGGGATTGTGTGCTTCACACGGTTACTCAAAAACCTGAAGAGAGGTTTTTTCTACGCCTTCCTTCCTATGACAAGATTTTAACACCAGTAAATGGCGCCTATTTCCTCATATTGACAGTACTAGTCTTTGGAGGGACGTGGGCGTGCTGCATGTTCAGGAAGAAACGAAACGACGAGGTCCCATATCAAGAGCTTGAAATGGCATTGCCCGAGTCGGCTTTAGCTACCAATGTGGAATCAGCTGAAGGTTGGGACCAAGTATGGGACGACGATTGGGATGACGATGTATCAAGTAAATCGCCAACCGTGCGTCATGCAGGAAGCATCTCAGCAAATGGCCTTACTTCTAGATCTTTAAACAAAGATGGATGGGAAGATAATTGGGATGATTAATTATCAAAGGGAAAAAGAAATAAGGGAAAGAGATATTAACTTCAAAAAGGTAGTGGATGAAATGATGGAAAAAGCAAACATAGTTGGGGAAGGATGTGACAAATGTGGCTGTGCTAGGGCTTAACTTAATGCAAGCCCTACAGCAAAGAAACGGCATTAGAGATGAGAAAAGTGTGATAGTTTTGAAAGATTGGATTGTTAATCTTGAACGTGTAATAGTGAATGCCCTGGCTCAAAAGAGAGACAAAGGAAACTGTGTAAATGAAATATAGAAGGTAAAGTTTTTTGTTTTTTTGGCTTTATCAAATCCATTTACATACTATGTAACACAAAAGTTGTAACTGCTTTTATTTTTGTGATGCCATAAAACGTTTTGTTAGTATCAAATGATAATATATTTTTGTAGGAAATGTAGCAAAAGTTCATTCAGAATCTTAGATAACAAAAATCACATTATGCAGTAAAAGTTAAATTTTGCTTATAGTACGAAGTAATGAATTTATAGAAAGGAATATAAATTTTCATTAGTTACATAGGAGTCTACGGCTATAAATGCACTTGTATTTTAAAGTTGATTCGGTGAAGTCAGAATTTGACTAGATATTGAAACATAGAAATTTGTCAGCCATGGTTCAATTGTTTTGAATTATTTGAATGGCACTTGAACCGTCCAACTGATTCGATTTCGGTGTATTAAATATAAAATGGGCGTCACACCATAAATCATTTAAAACCATATGCATGTATATGATGTATGTCACTCAATGGTTCTTTTTCCTCTGACCTACGCATGCCAAGGCAATAGTAAAACACACCCAATAATTATTATTGTTCCATACATTATTAATTAATAATCTTCTAGTAAATCAAACAACGCCTGAATGGATTTATTTAAACTTTGATGCACAAGGTTCCACCTTTCCATCGTCTGGCCCTGTATGTGCTCATCAAGGCAACAGGTCGAGTGTCATTTTGTCTCCTCAAAAGTATACCAAAAGATAGGAGTGCCTTGATGGGAATCTGCGATCAAACATTATTTTATTTGACCCATTTGAATTCATGACCTAGCTACTATGTCAAACTTTTATGTCACACTTCATGTTAATCATTTCACTAAGTAGTTGAGCATAATTGTTTATTCCTATGAGTTAGCTAAGTCGAATTATTTGAACAGTTTTGTATTCGAGTTTGATATTTTGTAAAAATAATTCTGGTCAGAACATACTAATAAAACTGCAATCTAAGTAATTTAGACACATTAAAGCATCTACTTTTATCCATTGTGTTTGACAAAATTGATCTTTTGTTCAGTTGCATACTTTTATTTTATAATTTGTTGATATATATACTCTTGCACTCCACAAAAAGTCCCATCAACTAAATTAGTTAACAATATTTTGCTTAGAGTAAAAATCAATAAATTCTTGACCTATTATAAGTAGGTTAAGTTAAATGTTGGTCATTGGTACCCATCTTTTACAATGGTGATAACAATGTTTAGCTAGGCACGAAGACATTATAATCTTAGTATATTGTATGGTTGCGTGAAAGTAAATCAATAAACTACATCAAGCATTATTCATGATGATTAAAGTGTGTGAAATTATTATTATTATTATTATTTTCTTTTCAATTTGGAATGAGAGAACAGTTTACATTGTTGGAAGTGGAGCATGGCATGATTGCCATGCACTAGTACATCAAATTAATGTTGCCATTTGAAAAAGGTTGTTAGTTGGTGGTGCTTTTAAGGACATCTTGTTATGCGCTTTGATGATGTCCAAGAAGCCTATTTGTGATGGGCACTCCTACACTTATTATATTTAAGTAATAGCAATATATTTACTTCACATCCAAGCGTTAATAAATTTATTCATTGCTAGCACAAATTGATGAGGAGGAGTATACATAACAAGTATTTTTTAAAGATTTTTACTTGTTTCTTTTTATAAAATTTCTTTTAGTTTTTGAAGTGAATTAATTATTTCTTTATTAAATTACTGTTAATTTATGTTACATTTTTTCTATAATATGTCATAAATACTACAATAAAAATATAAATTAATTTTCTGAATAAATTAATAAAATTATTAATAAATTTAATACTATAATTAACTTTATTAATTCTCATAATTTTATCAACGAGATTTTATATACATAAATGAAGATAGTATAATAAAAATATTAAGTGAAATTTAACCAAATATTATTAATCATATCATAGAAAGTATGATATATTCTCAAACATATCGTTATATAGGAATTTGTTGAATGAGATTATGAGAATAAAAAAATATTCAAAAATAAAACATATGAATTTAAGAATGTTTTAGAAATGAAATTTTTATTAAATTAAATATTTTGAAAGTAATAGTATTATCTTTGAGATAGTATAAAATGGATACTTTTTTCTTGCATTTGAGACTAGAGGAAGTATTAGTTAGTATTTGCTCCTTGAGTTTAAAATTGACAATAAAGCAAATGAGCACTTTTCCCTTTACTTTTTTCTTTGCAGCATTATTCTTCGGCTTAGCTGTGTTCCCTTCTTTCTTTTTTCTTCATAGTTTATTATCCTAAATCTCAAGTTTGGTTCCATATATGAAATGGAAAGTGTAAAAGCAAGCTGTTCACCATTTTTGGATGGCAGATTATAAATGGTTTTTATAATTGTATATTGACATCTTATATTGTTCCTATTATTAAAAAAATATATTGTTATGAATAATCTTAGTCTAGTCAAAAGGAATGTTCAATGTCGTGTTGCAGGGAATAATCATTGTAACAAACCCCTTGTTCCATTAAGAAAAGTAACCATTTAACTCCATCAATTCAATAATGCCCGTGAATTGTCGTTTTAGTCCTTGAAATTACAAATTGTTGTCATTTTAATTAAAAATTCATATTAATCATCGAATTCACTCCAAATTTGAGAAAATGCCAAGTATAGTTAAGATATCATATCATTGTATCAGCCTTCTAACTGGTGAAGTATAATCCAGTAATGCAACATGAGATAAACAAAAACAAAAGCAAAGAAAAAAAAAATACAACAGAAAATTTCAACAACTTAAAAAGGAACAATAACTTTTGCATGTATAATAACTTTTTTAAAACTGGATTCTACTTCACCAGGTACTTTTTCATGTGTTGTTTTTCTTTCAAACATTGTAACAAAACTCATTCTAATAACTCCTCTTGTCCTTCTGAAGGGCACTGAATTAACTCTAATATATTGATTACTTCATCCATATCTGGCCTATTTGATGGAACTTGTGATGCACAAATTAATCCCAATTTTATCACAGGAATTGCTTCTTCGGCTGCAAAATTACCTAAAAGCCTTTCATCAACACATTCTTCAACTTTTCCTTCTTCCAATGCACCCCTCACCATGTCACAAAGAACAACAACATCATCTTCCATGTATTCAACAGGTCTTTTTCCTGTCACTATCTCCAAAATAAGGATGCCAAAACCATACACATCACATTTCTCAGTTATCCTAACCGTGCGGCAAGCGAACTCAGGAGCCATGTATCCTAATGCACTTTGAATTTTGCTGCTCAATACACAATGGTCTAGCATTGGCAACAATTTCACTAAGCCGAAATCTCCTATCTTCGGTTCATCTGAAGAGTCGATGAGAACGTTGGTTGATTTGAGATTGTAGTGGATTATGTTCATTTGGTGCAAATGTGACAACCCTTTTGCCATGCCAAGGATAATCTTGAACCTTTGTCGCCAAGATAAGACATTTTTGTTGTTATCGCCGTGTAGAAGCTTATGCAAACTACCTCTTGATAAGAACTCGTAAATGAGTAGCTGCAACGATGAAGTCCAATAATAACCTTCAAGTGCTACAAGATTTTGGTGCTTAATCTTCCCAAACTTTTTTACTTCCTTTTCAAATTCTTCTTGAGACTTGATCAAACTTGAGACTGTAAGCTTCTTGATTGCAACAGCATGACCGTCTCGAAGAAAAGTGCGATAAACAACTCCAAATCCACCGCGGCCTATTTCACTTTCTTTATTAAGAAGATTGTGAGCTCCATCAGCAAAGTCTGCATCACCAGAAAACATGACAAGCTTGCCATAGTTCGGATCATTCGCAGGTGAGTTGCCATAGTCCTCACCACCAGATAATGCAAATGGAGTGGCCGAACGTTGTTCCATTGCAGAACGCACACGCATATTCAGGACAGTGATAGCCACGACACCGACGGCAATAGAAGCAGCTGCACCAATAGCAATAAGAGCAGATATACTAAGTATTATCTTGTGTCGATGATATTGCGAGGAAACGCTGGAGTTGGAACCAGAAGAATTGGGATTTAAGACAATAGGTTTGGGATGAACGGACGGGCAGGAGTGGTTGACAACAGAACCACACAACAATGAGTTACCGGTAACCGATGAGGAGGAGATGGTGTTGAAGAAACCGCCCACCGGTAACTCACCTTGAAGATGGTTGTAGGATACATTAAATGATGAAAGATTGGAAAGATTTGTTAGCTCTTTAGGTAAACTTCCAGAGAGTTCATTCCATGACAAATCTACATGCTGAAGATTGGTTAGGTTTGCAATGGATGCAGGGATTGAACCAGTAAGCTTGTTGTGAGAAAGAACCCTGTACAATTCAAATGAAATGAACAAACAAACAAAAAATATAGTTAGAAAAAGTGTAGACTCTTTAACTAGAAATGTTAATTTTCAAAATTATATATAACAGAAGCAAATTAAGAGAGCTTTTTAATTGGTAAACACAAATCAGTCAGATTAAGGGCATATTTTGAATAACTTATTTGAACTTATCTACTAACATAAGCACTTATGAGACTATTTGGGAGTGTTTATGGAAATAGCTTATGCTTATAGCTAATATAAAAACATATTGACTTTATTTTATCTTTTGTGATAGAAATAGTTTATACATTAGTGCTTATGCTATAAACGCTTAATGAAATTGTTTATCCAAACAGGGCCTAAGTTGTAAAGAACAAAGCATGAAATAAGTGCAATAATGTAATGAAATTAGAGAACTTACAAAGATGTTAAAGACGAACACTTCGCGATTTGAGCTGGAATTCTCCCACCAAGGAAATTATTCTGTAGCCTTAACTCACTAAGTGAAATAGCACCTTCTATTTCAAAAGGAATGCTTCCATTAAACTTGTTACCACTCAAATCAACAATGTACAAAGATTTGAGCTGACCAATATCAACAGGAACAGAACCAGATAAATTGTTGTTGGATATATTCAAGAGTTGCAAGCTACTAAGTCCTCCAATACCAGATGGAAGTTCGCCAGAAAATGCATTGGATGACAAATCCAAAACCTCAAGACCATGATAATTATTACCAGAAAGGGATAAACTTTGCAAACCAATCCTAAAAGTCCATGAAGGAAGATGACCAACCAACTGATTGTGACTGATATCAATAGCCAAAAGCTTAGAACAATTTATCATTGAATCAGGCAAGTTTCCTATTAACTGATTCCTAGAAAAATTCAATATTTGCAGCATATCTAGATTTCCTAATGACTTTGGAATCCAACCAGAAAATCTATTTGATGAAAGATCCAATTTTTCTAGATCTTTCAACCCATCAATCCAATCAGGAATGTTACCTGTGAATGAATTTCCTTGCAAACTAAGTGAATTACATGAACTGAGTCTTTGCATTGAATTAGGAATTCCACCAGATAGAAAATTTCCACTCAAATCAAGTGATTTCAAGACTATGCAGCCACCAATATCCTCAGGAATCCTACCACTAAACCTATTCTTCTTTAAACTCAACTCTCTCATATCATACAGATTTTGAATCCCTTCTGGAATTTCTCCTTCAAGCAAGTTATTTGAAAGATCAAGTGATTGTAACCCCCTCAAAAACCACACACCAGATGGAAATTTTCCATAAATTTGATTAGAAGAAAAGTTAACATTTGTCAAAGTGGCACATGAGCCAATAGAATCAGGAATCTTACCTGTAAGATTGTTCTTAGCAAAAGAAACGGTTCTCAAAGATCCACATTGTTGAAAAAACCCTTCTGGTATAGTCCCTTGAAGATTATTATCACTCAAATCAACAACTTGCAAAGTTCCAAGTTTAGGAAGATCAGGGTTTATGAAACCAGTGAAGTTGTTACCTTTAAGTGAAAGAATTTGAAGAAACTGCAATCTCAATAAGCCTCTATCAACATGTCCTGAAAGAGAGAAACCATCAAGAACAAGTGAAGTGACTTTATTGTTTGAAGGGTCACATTTCACACCTTCCCAATTACAAGGAGTGATATCATCTTCATTCCATGAAGACAGTTTGTGATTAGGGTCTTTTAAACCAGCTTTAAACACAATTAACCCCAATATATCATCATTGAAAACAGGATCATCAACACAGAACACTGGTTGCATAGTTGAAATCAAAAGAATCAAAAACAACAAACACATGCTTCTGAATTCCATCATATATTTATAAAACCAATGGAAGTTTTCAAAGTTGAAACTTCAAAAGGAATAGTTTTTCTTCATGAATTTCAACAAAGCTCTATTCTTTAGCAATAACATCATCATGGAGGGGAAGTTTCTTCACAGAACAAGACACAGTAGCTGAATTTGCAAGTATACAAATTTCAATGGATATTTATATATAAACAAAAAGAGAATAGTAATAGATAGAAACAAAAGGAGTAAGAAGAGAAGAAAAGAAAAGGGGTTAGACAAAAACCATGTGAGAGAATGAAAAGGAAGAAAACAAAGTAAAGTGACTTAAGGAAAATCACTTTTTTTTTTTTGCTTTTCCTTGTTTAGAATTTCAAAATACCCTCTACTCAAAAAGAAATAACACTCACACTCAAAGATTGAACAAAATAGAATTTTATTTATAAACTAATACTAAGAATCAAAGGATGGAACAGTAGTACAAAAAAATTACTTTTTGTTTTTAGCTTGAAGAAAAAAAATGATTTTTTTTTTTTTGAAAGAAGAGGCTTAAAAAGAAAGAAGAGTGGTGGGTGGAAGAAGTCTTGGGAGTTGAGAAGCCATTAATAGTGGTGGGTTGGATTTTAAAGAGTGAAGAGTGAAAAAGTGTGTGAGAGAGAGAAAAGCATAAAATAATTGTGTCTGTTTTTATTATGACTCTGTTTGAAGAGAAGAGAGTCTTTAATTCTTGTTCTATGGTTCTTGTTAGTGTCAGAGAGAGTAAAGTGAAGCATTTAAAGCTTCTAACGTCAAAGACAGAGAAAGAGTGTGTTTGTGTTTATGTGCCATGTGTTTCTAGGACATACAAGGTTTTTTTTATTTATTTATTTCGAGTTTGAGGTATTTTTATTCTTATGTTTTTCTAGTAGTACAGAAGGGACAGTAGTATTATTTTATTATATTATAATTTAATTTTTATGTAATGATGATGTTAAGCATGATCAAGAGATTTATAATGATATGTGGAATTAAAATATACTGGTATACTAAAAGAATATTGAAATATAAATAAAAAATAAGTAATACACCAATAAATAGTTGTCTTCTTGATGAAGGTTTGATTCATGCGAAAGCGTGGATTCAAATCTTACTTTTTTGTGTGCATGTAAGGACTTTATGAAAATATATATTAAATTTATTACATTGTGGTTGTTTAATATCAAATATTCAACTATTTAAATTAAAAATAATAACATTAAATTATTTAAAAATAATATTATTTTTTTCATTATATAAGCACTGTTATTTTTTTCATTTATTATAAAAAAGATAATGTTGATGTTTTAAAATAAATTTCGTATTTAAATGCATTAAATTTAACTTTTTATAAAAATAAATTTTTGTAAAAGAAACATTCAAGATAAATTAGCATTACTAATAGGAGATATGTTTGAAAAAAAATAATAAATATACTTAATAAATAAAAAGAGTTCTTATATTAAAGAGCATATTTTTTTCAAAAGTGCTTATATTATAAGAGATAGAGGTAGTAATTAATCTTTTCTTATAATAATAACTAATATTTGAAACTTTTTGTATATATTAGTAATACCACATACTATACCACCAAAATTATTAGTCTTAATTGTGCAAATCCCATTGGGTAAATATATAAATTGAAAATATGCACATTAGAGTTTATAAATAAATAAATAAATAAATAAAAGTTAGAATGACTTTTCATATGTTAGAATAGAATCTTATACAACATCAATATAATATTTTTGTCACGGATAACCATATAGATAATCAGGTGGAGAATGATACATATGATCATGTTGATCTTCAATTCGAGCAAATATTGATAGTTAAAAGGCCTTTTGAAGCATTAGAGCAAATTGCACCTTGCAGCAGCGCTAACAATATGTCTTATGTTAGAGGATTATTCGACTCAACAACAATGGAAATTATTGTCCAATTGTTTGGATTATTCCAACAATATATTTGTCAAGATCTAATGTGTCAATTATAATCTTAGTGGCTTCAATTTTACTGAATTCAGTTGGTGGTTATACTAGAGAGCTGACATAGGTTACTAATCCATCCTACCAGTATATGCTCTAATTGTGTCAGAAACTTCTATGAGGTATTCTAAGAAAAAAAATGTTTGAGAATTTTTTAAAAATAATTTTCAATAAAAAAATCTCAATTAACAAAATATTAAACTTAAAAAATAATAAAAGAATAGGTCTGAGATTTAAAAAAAAAAATATTTGAATAGAAAATCTAATATTATAAATTTAATAAAAAAAATATATAAAAGATATTTTAAACTTTAAAATTTTATTAACAACTCTAATTGTTAATGCACCGTAAAACCGCTTATGATAAACTTAAATTCTATAAAATATAAATGATTTATAAATTATCAAAATATTATATTTGTATCTCATGTCAAATATTACTCTAACTCTAAGCATGTAATAAGGCTAGCTATTATAGGTTACTATAGTTGGAATCTACGTTAGATAATATATGTTGTTTAGATCGGTGAAACATATTTGTCAAAGATGAACCATAGAAGTAGTCATAGACGTCCTAATCAGAACAATTATGAGAAAATTTAAACCAAAAAATTGAGCCAAACGCCATAGTCAGCCATCTTCTTTTTTACCATCTAATTGTTTTTGTCTTCAAGCTTCAAAATTGAAACACCAACTATGTTTTTATTTATGGGGTCCAAGGTGTTTGCTCCTTTTCTTCACTTAGTAGTCCTTTGCTTTGAATTGACTTTGTTTACCCAATGTTGTCTAATAAATTGACTCCTTTAATTACAATTTGCCTTACAAGTCAAGAAAATTTAAGTCTACGGAAGATTCACGTTTTCCACCGTTTTCCGATTTTCACACCTTAAGCTTCCTTTATTTCTTTGGTATTAGTGTTTGTTGATTTTTTATTACAAAAACTACCAAACTCTGATTCACAATCACATGGTTCTGATTTTAAAAGAGTTATTGACTTTTGAATTTATTTTTTTAAATGGGTTTTTTTTTTATGAAGTGTCTTTAAACCATTGGGTAATTTAATAATATAATTTAATATATTTTTAATCAATTTATAAGATGATGAATGTTAGTCTTTATAAAAAAAAATTGATCTTTTGGATTTTTTCCAATATACACACTTAAAACTATTAGACTTTATTAGACTTTGTGCATGAATAATTTGGTGAAAATTAAATTTTTTAAATAATATTACATTGATCAAAGAAAAAATCCCTTTTA
>JBBPBT010000941.1:856863-911689 GCA_037974875.1 Cicer bijugum | reverse complement strand
GAGTAGAGATGTGGTATTAGTGGTACACAATTTTTATTTTTCTTTTAAGAAAACTTGCATCATAGAATAGCATTCAATTTTTGAAATTTTATCTTATATCTGTTTAATTATACTCTTACCTTTTTATTTTAATAAAAAATTTAAATTTAGGTTTTTTTACACAAATAAATCAGAGTTTATGTTTTCTATATAGGTTTTTGTTTCGAAAAAATTGAAGAAAAAAAATTTAAAATACCAAGTTTGAGTTCTTAAGAAAGATTTTTATTCCAAATTATTTTTTCAAATTTTTTGTAACACATTTATATTCCGTAAAATTAGAAAAATATTTTTTAAAACATAAATTTTGAATTTTCAGATATATAATTATGTTCCGTAATTTTTTTTTTAAATTTAGCTTCCGGTCCATCTTGATATTGATTATTTTTCTCAATGTAAGTTGTAGGTAGATTAGAACTACTGTCATCTGCTTCTATAAAACTTTGAGATTGAGGATTATATATCGAATCAAACACAACATAAGCTGACTCATGAGTTGTACAATGAGTTCCAAATAAATTATAGAAAAACTCATATTTTGTCGGATAATCGAAAATTGGTATTTCTAGCACCGACGAAACGTAATATTGAGTCGATGGTGGATCATATCATGGAATTTCACTAGGGACATGTAGATGAAATGATGATAAAGATGATCGTGCTGTGTTTTGTTGTTGTAGAATTGATTGAGAGATTGATTGCACATGAGGATATAACGGTGTTTGTAAACGGTGATCACATAGTACAAGGGAACTCTATTGGTTACACATGATGGAAACGACAATGTAATTCTTATTGCTTATGTTATTGTGGAATGTGAGATAAAAGAGGGTTGTAGTTTCTTTTTGAAAAATTTGGGAAAATACGTCACTCTATAAACTAGCATTTGATTGATTTCATATAGACACAAATTCATTAAGAGTGCTTATAATAATTTAAATAATTGGTGGCAAGATCATCCGTCAAAACATATGTTTTTAATTTTTTTAATTTTTAATTTTAATGTATTTTTTTAAAATTATAATATAATTTAATCATTTTAATTATAATTATTTTTAATTATAATTATAATAACTATTTATTATAATAATAATAATAATTAAAATATAAAATTAATTAATAATTTATTAATGTATTTTATTTTATTTTAATTTATTATTATTATTATTATTTTTATTTTATAAAAGAATTTAATTAATTTTAATTTATTAAATAATTAATAATAAATATTAAAAAATAATAATAAGACTAGTTACATGTTGTTCAAGGAAACGATTTTCTATAATAATTTAAAAATTATTTCTTCAATGGATCGCTTCATCGAAGAAACTACTTTTTACTTCAGAAAAAAAAAAGAATATTTTAGTAAATATTTTTGAAAATAAAGCATTTTAGAAATTAAAAAATAAAAATAGAATATATAAATTAAAAAATCATATAGATGAGGTGCAATTAAAATTTTATCAGTTTTTCTTTTTCACATAGCCTAAATTAACATATGGTATAGGCCCGTGACGACTTTTATTTTGCTAGCTCGTACTACTTATAGGGTCACATTTAATAGCCTTTATTAACAGCCCAAACAACATATACTGCTCTACTTGTTGTTATTTATTTCCCTTTTCTTTTTTCGGGTACAAATTTATTTCCCAATTTATATTGGAAATTTTTTGCTCTTATCCTCACGTTTATAACTCTACTCTCACATTTTACTTAATTTTTTTTATTTATTTATATATTCATTCATTCATTTATTATAAAAAAAAAGAAGAAATTTAACACCAAAATATTTTGGAACACTAAAAAATAAATTCAAAAATATTGTTCTCACAAACTTAATTTAAATTTTCTAAAATAGAAATTAGAAGAGATTCCTTCTGATCCAATTTATCTGCATCACTAGGAAGTGTATTCACCCTCTTGAAAAGTATTTTCACATCATCAAAATATCCATAATTTATTCTCTATTTTTCCTTTTCAAAATACAAAAATCTAAATACCAATTAAAATATACTTTTAATCATTTATACCTATTTTAACTAATAATGTTGTCCAACATTTAAAAATTCATTTCGTTTGTTTATCTAGCTTATCTGTTATAAACTCATGTGCTAATTTTATATTTACCAAAGTGTATCTTTGTTCATCACAAACCTTATTATGAATGTATAATTTTTTCGGTCCAACATTGTGTTGAGACAAAATCTCTTTCAAATGATTTTAATGATAACAAAATTATTTAAAAGATTATGATTGTGGTTAATGATTAATTTGTGTTTTTGAGTGTATTCATATAAAAAAATAGGTTATTAATCATAAGGCAAAAAGGAGAAAAATCTGATTCAAATTTGGAGGATTGAAATTCCAGATGATGGTCTCGCGAGAGGATGAAGCTTCAAATTTGTAGAATAGTCATCCACGCTGAAACAAAGTGTTTTACTCATTAAATAAAAGCAAAACATTATTAAAGAATGAATAAATAAAGATTTTGAAATAAAGAAGTAAGATGACAAAAGAAAGGTATGAAGAAGGATTACATTAGGATGTGTCTATGGTCAACATCTTAAAAAGTATCCCAACACCTTTGAAAGCAACTCATCATATCATGTGCAAAGGCTACAAGTAGACCTATAGATCACTCTTGTGTGAATTAAAAACAATATAAAGTCAATCTTCAAAAAGACAACAACAAACAAGCTAAAAATGTAAGTCTTCACATGTCTTAAAGAAAGGAAAGAAAAAAGGAATTCACGTGAAGCCTTGAAGAAAGGAGAAAGAAAAAGACATCACATGGTCTTACAAGCCTTAAAGAAAGGAAAGAGAAAAGGACAACATATGTCCAAGTTTCTAGAAAATCTGCAACCTCGTACTAAAGGATGGGCTGCATCTGTCCAAGGACAACTGGATGGTAGTTTCAAAATTATAAGGAAAGACCTTGAGCTTTTTGAATTAACTTTCCAACGGTCATAAAGAGCTTGACACATGAAAGGAACATAATAAGACTTCTATAAAAGGCAGCAAGCTCTTCATTACAAGACACACAACACAATTGCATAAAAAAGATCAAGGATCTTAAAGCAATTAAGAACAATACCCATCATCTCTTTATACTTTCTTTAATCCTACATTAGATCTTTGAAAATCCTTTGACAAAGTATTTATAACAAATCACTCTCATATCACTCTGTAATTTCCACATGAGATACATTTGGAAACATTTGAAACTTGATTGTAAGCTTAGTGAAACTAAAGAATACATAATTAGTAATCATCCTCAATGAGAGGTTGATCTGTTTGAATATTAGTGAAATCTTACTAGAGTGTGAGGACTCGACGTAACTTTCATTGGGTGAACCAATATAAAAAATTGTGTGTGTCATTTTCATAATTTTCTCCCACTCTTTAGCTCAACTCAAATCTGAAGGTTTGAAAAACCCATTCTCGGGCTTGCCATCCTCTGTGAGAGAATAGTTTTAAAAACACTTGAAAATTATTTTTAACAGCAAAATCCATATTCAACTCACCTTCTAGTGATATTTAACTACATCACATTGGTGGTATAGTTTGCTAATAATAATACTTTTTTAAATTGGAGTTAGTAAATTCTAACTAATTATAATGACATTAATAGATTCTACAACTATGTCATACGGAATTTGAAATTTATCCTTAAGATCAAGAGTGAATCTATGGTGTAGCTAATGACTAATGAGATCTATTGTCCTCATGAGATTACAAAAATTCATTATAGTAATAATATTTTTTATTTTATTCTATGCCTACACAAAAACTTTTAATTTTAGAAAGCATAATGTATCCAATGATATATTTACTTTGAAAGTTAGACTTGTTTTTAGTTGTGGCAATTATAACTATTGAAATATATTTATAAGTCATGAATTTTGTGATGAATGGTATGAGTCATTGTATAATAGATGAGCGATTGAATAATTTGTTAGTTGCATATATCGAGAGTGACATATTTATTACTGTTAATAATAAAAAATTTATTGAATATTTTTAGAATATAAAATTTCATAAAAGATAATTGTATTTGTAAATACTTTTATGTATTAAAAATTTGATTATTCATTATAATTAAGTATTTTATAAGAGATAATAATATTTTTCTTTAATCTAAATATATGTACTATTTTATTGCTCTATCAAAAGAAGTTTCTAGATCTAGATATATCGCTCCTTAAGATTACTTCCATTTGCTTATCAATTTCATCCCTCTTCTTTTTCCTTTCAATATTTATCTACTTGAAAAGAACAACTAAATCAATTAGCAACAAAAATTATTTCAACATTTTACATCTTACATTTTAAAAAGAAATTGACAATACATGAGATCATCAACATGTATGAATTTCCCCATTAAACTTAAAAAAGAAAATCATGTACACACGCATCCATTTAGCCCCAATTGGTGGGTTTTTACTTTTTATGCTTCCTTTGTGTTTGATAAATGATAATCATGTTGTAAGCTTGGGTTAGCTTTATGATTTGGCCATGTTGGTTCTTTGCTTTACTAATCAACCAAAGGATATTAACATTTAACGAACAAGTCTGTTACTTATTAATCGAATAATTCCTTTCTTGTATCTTTTAACTTATTCTATTGTCTACGTCACTATTCTCTTCCAAAATATATATAAAAATGACTAAAATAAATTAAATATATTTAACTTAAAATTTAAATTAAATACAACAATTTTCTTAATTCATTTTTTTATACTTTAGAACGGAATAAATATAAGTATAGTTTGTTATTAGATGCAAATCCTTCCGACAAAAAGAAAGAAAAAAAAGTACCAAATTTGTTTGAAGCTTTTATTTTTATGGACAGAAAATATGTTTGAAGCTCAAGCAAGGGAATTTGGTATTTGATTGACGGGCAGTGTATCTTGTCTGCCCAATGATTGCGAAATGTCATAATAACCAGCAACATGCATGTAGTTTCTATTACAAAATTAGTGTTACTAAATCTTATATTTTTTTCTTTCTCACAATAAATGTTATTTAAACTTTTTACATTTATATAAAAAAATATAATAATTAAAATAAAAAGATAAATTATTTTATTAAAGTACTTCTCTTAATTATTAATAAATTATTATTATTATTAATATAAATATTCACTTTGTCTTACAATAATATCACTTTAATTAAAAACATTATCTAAAAATGAATATCATTGAGAATTTTCACAAGAAAGTTATATTGATCATCTCGACATTAAAACTCATTGAATTCTACATCTTAAAAAATAGAAGTGGGACCCAATAAAATTTAACACTGAAATTATAAACATAATGATTTAAGTAACACTCCTAACGAGGTTGATTGAGAAAATTTAAAAATCACCAGACTTAAAATGGGTTACTTTTGAGTGACTATAATTTTTTTTTTTAAAATGATTTATGTTGATAGTTAATTGTTAATTTTTATTAGAGAGAAAGTTGAACGCATGATCTCCTTATCACTCTTCGAGGAGGATCCTCCTCGAATGAATTCATATGATCCTCCTCGAAACTACTTTATATCTCTTTAATTAATTATTATGATATGAAAAATTATAATTCAATTTGTCCTATATGCCATTCTTTATGTCTCATCCAAGGGGATATGTTCTCTCTTATCTATTTATTTTGTGTGTAAGGACTCTTTGCTCTCATCTTCAAAATGAGCATATGGGGAGCTTCATGACACCAAGATATGCAGAGAAACTCCATCTATTACTAACATTTTTTTTTTACTATTGTCTTTTATTTTTAGGTTGTGAAGTTTGGACCATGCTTAATATTTTTGTATCTATAATATTAATTTATACAAATATGAGATTTTTTTCAGCAGGAGTACGAGTCAAGAGCATTGTGAACAAATTCCTTCCATACTTGGAGTGCGTATTATTCCTGGGATTATAAAGTATTTATGCTTATCATTTATGATTGGTAGAAAAAAAAGAGCCCTTTAAGTAAATTAGAGATGGAGTTTGGTTAAAATTGAACTCTTGGAGTGGAATGACACTTTTAAAATAGAGACACAAGTACTTGTCAAATTTGTCATCCATTTCATTCCTACCTATGTCGTGAGTACATTTCTTCTTTCTTCCTCTGTGGGGGGAAGAGATTGAAAGGATTGGTAAATTATTTTTGATGAGTTTCCAATGTGGTGACTCTAAAGGCATTTGGTGACTACTCTCATTGTGATACCATAGACTCCAAAATAGTTTTATTTTAGTTTTTCATAATTAAGAAAATGTTAAATAAATTTTTGTTTAGATTAAAACCAATTATATAATATAAGATATAATAACAACATAAATATTTCATTGTATTAAATCAAAATAATAATAAAATAAAACATCTAAAACATCGTCATCTTTTAATAACGATCATACATGTTTTGAGGAATGCATAAGTCATTGTTGCAGCACACACAAACAAACTTAAGATGAATATATAAAAATTACATAAATTAGTACAAACGAATATAATGAAGAAACAATTTTAAAAATCACGTATAGTATCATATACGACACATATTCATATAGCTTCCAAGTCACTTCACATATCACGTATAAATGATATCAATGCAATATAATGCTTGCAACACTTCAATGTTATGTGGTATCAGAATTACTCCGAAGTACTTAATGAAGAGATGTAAATTTAAAGATATTTGCGGTGTGATTTGGATCGATTTTGAGAAAAAAAAAAGTTATTCAATCCAAATATAAAATCACATCTAGTTCGGTCTGGTTTGAATGATACATTTAAAAAATCTAATCTAATCCAATTACAAACAGTTAAACTTAAATCGTTTTTTTAATATCCAAATTACAATTAAATTAATATTATAAAAATATGATGTTCATGTTGCTGCTAATGTAGCAAACTCAAATATGCTTTTAGTTAAAAATATATTTTTTTAATAACTTTTTGTTAAAAATAAAAACAAAAACCCTAAATTAAAATTAATTAAGATTTTCTCATATTTTTCTTCTTCTTCTTCAAACCTAAAATTTCAACAAAATCACCTTTATAGATAATTGAACACTTAACTAAGATTCAACTAATCATCTTCCAACTTGGGAAATAGTCTTTGATTATTGTGGTGATAAGCCTAGCTCTGTTTTAGTTGCATAAATACTTTATAAGTTTAGAAAATCTCACTTTAATGTGTGTCCATGCAATAACGTTAACATCATAATTATCAGTTTCATAAAATCATGGTCAACTAAGATGAGAAAACGAAGATATTTAGTAAAACATGAATTCAAATATAACAAATAAGATTCCTTTAATTTTAGGATACATAATTTTGCAGACCATTGCTAAAAGTAGTCCAATATAAACCACATTTCAAATTCATTAAATCAAACAAGCTTAAAGAAATCATGATGCATTAACTATATTTGATGTTTTTTTCTCTCTTCTTTAAGCCTCTCTATCTTGCCTTTACCCTTACCTCACAAATTTCATATTAATTCCAAACTCACAACCTCTAACTGCAACTACTACTAGGGAACCATTTTATTTATTCTCTCTATCATCTCTCCATACACAAAATCACTCCCATTGCCATAAACTCCAGCTTAATCACCAACTAGATATTTTCTTATACCACCGTTAAATGAAAAGATTTAATAAAATAAAACTGTCATTTAGTAAAGGTCTACATCCAAAACAAAAGACCAAAGAAAGGAAAAGATTAAAAACTTATAGGGAATGCTACAATCCTCTCCCAACAAAAATAGAGACAAAATTAAGAGAAAATTTAACAATATTACTACTATAAACAAGATATATAAATCAAATTTAACAATAACAGTTACAGTTTGGTTGATCTTATGACGAATATTTCACAAATTATATTGACCTAAACAAGAATGTATCGTATTATACCCTTCCTTAATAAATTTCACTATCATCTAAGAATCTAACTCAATGCTAGTCATTCTAAATCCACCAACCAAACATAGTTGCACCTTATCATTATTCGGCTTATGAAATAATAGGCTTATGAAATAATACAAGATACAAGATTTGTGATATATATCCAACGTAAAACAATTGTCCGAATTGCAAACAACATATTCACAATAAAGTCCTCACTTAGGCTTTGTTTGAGTTGATGAAATGTGATTAAATAAAGTGGAGTGAAATAATATAGAGTCACATTCTATTGTTTAGATTTTTAAAAATGAGACGGACCGACATGAATAATAATGCAATTCAATTCATCTTATACCACCACATCCTTATATTTTTCGTTCCCTAAGAGGTATACAATATAATACAACCTCTTAATTATATAATTATCTTTTTACTACAACCTATTTCGTTTATTTTTAAAACAATAGAATAAATACTTTGTTCTTTCTATTTTAAAATATTCAAACAAAACAATGAAATATAATCACTATTCTATTACAGTGCACTTTATTAGACCTATTTCAAAATATTAAAAAAAGTAACAATTTAGTCCACATTCTTCTACAATGTGAGTCAAATTCCTACTAAATATATAAAATTGATGTTTAATTAATAATTCATTTATTTAAAGCTTTTGGGAGTAATAAAGTAGTTAAGCGAATTAAAATGATAAAAAGGTAACTCTTTCTTAAAAAAAACAACAAATTACTAATTCAACTAAATAATTTATAAAATAAAGAAACAAGCAATAAAATAGTATTCTTGATTTGAAAAAATACAATAAAATAATACTCACATCAAAACCCAACACGTGACAAATCCACCGATACCGATTATTCCAAACTTTCCTCTGCATTTTTTGAACAACCTAAATACTCTCTTTGTTTCATTTCAATATTACACATAAATCATAAACCCTTTTTCCTTTGATTTATTTCCATTTCTTTTTCTTTTGCTATTTACTTTGATTCCTACTCCTTCTTTCAACGCTTCCACCCTCACAAAATTTATCGTTACCTTCGCCCTTTCTTTTTTTTCAATCTCTCTCTCTCTCTCTCTCTCTCTTTCTCAACCAAATGGCCTCCATGAGTTTCGCAATGGATTCAGTTTCTGTGTTAAACCCTAAATTCATCTCTCCCCCATTCAACAAACTCCCCCATTCTCCAAAGTTTCATCCTTTACTCAGAAATCGCACTTCCAAACTGTCCCTTAATTCCCTTTCCAATAACTCCTTCTTTCTTACCCCTAATCTACGAAAACCGTTAACCGTCGCCTTCGTTGAGCCGCAACATGACTCTGTAAGTCCTAAAGTAATTAACTTTATTCATTTTCTGAAATGGGGTGGTTCCCTCTATTAATTCATTGCTCAACCAATGTATGTTCCAAATTTCAATTTTCATCAATATTTAGTTGGGTGTGTGTGTTTGGTTATGTGGTGACAAAAATTGTTGTAGAATGAATTGATTATGTGAAATTGATTTTGGCTAAAAGTGAATTGAGGGAAATTGATTTATATTTGGACACATTCTGAAAATGAGTTGAATGAAAAATCAAAGGCTAAAAATCAAATTCCAGAGGCAAAAATTACAAATTCTAGCTTCCAGTTAGAATCAATTCTACTCCAGAATATCCAAACTTGTCAAAATCAATCCTACACCTCTAAAATCAATTTTGAGTCTCCAAAATTGGAACCAAACATACACTTAGTTAGATACTTATACTTTTGATCAAAGCTATGTCAAGTGTCGGACACAACATTGACGCATTGATTGCATTCAATGTCGTGTTTGGTGTCCTCAATTATTACTGATGTGGACCTGTTAGCTGTTAGTGTCGTGTTTTATAAGGTTTCATATTTTCAAAGAGTTTTTGTTGCTATTTATTTTTCGTTTTTAAAGTTCAATATTTGTTTTGTCGACAATATCATTAAATATTTATTGTAAAGAAAAAAATAGTTATAATAAGAGTGATAAACAATAAGGGGGTCATAGGAAAAAGACAATTAATTTTATCAAAATCAACAAAATCTATTGATTTCCTTGATTTGCGTAAAACAGAGCCTTAAATGGCACTTAAAAAGGAATTGAGGTACTAGTTAGTCAAATAGATGGATGGTTAGTTAGTTAGAATCATTCAATGTTGTTGAATTTGCTATTATGGATTGTGAATTGTATAGGATCATGGTGAAGTTGAAGTGGAGAAAGGGACTGATGTTGGTTCTGATGAGGAATCACAGGAAGCTTGGAAGCAGGCTCTGGATACATTCAAGGAACAAGCTTTGAAGCTTCAAGGGGTTTCTCAGGAAGCTTATGAATTGTATTCTAAGAAGGCCATTGTTGTTTTGAAAGATACTTCGGAACAGTTGAAGATACAGGCTGATAAGGCAAGGCATGATTTGAGTGAGGTGGCGAAGGAAATCACTGAAGAAGGAAAAGAGTATTTGTCTGCTGCTACTGAGAATTCACCCGACGTGAAGGAAATTGTCGAGACTTTTACCTCCCCGGATGATGAACTTAGTCTCAACAATGTCTCTGGCGTTCGGGACTTTTATGTTGGTATACCCTATGGTAAGAAATTATGCCTGTTGTGCAGTAATTAAATTTTTAAAAGGGATTTTTTTATGAATGATGTTATATAGCATAATGCGGAAACTGTTAAGATGCATTTAAATATAGCCAAGTCTTAAATTGCAGTCATGGTTACACAACAATCATTGATAGTGGAAAATTGTGAATAAATGTGACCGCAATTGTGGTTACGATGTGGTGGCAGAAACTTTGTTATAGCAGCCCCAATTGCGGTCATGGACGGTAAATTAAAATATGGAATAAATGATTTACGGATGTTATTGGCTAAAGTCTTGTGGTTGGAGACTTTCATAGTTGCAAAACAAAGGAAACTGAAGTTAGATTTTCTATTGACAGTTGACACATTGGAGCTAATCCCAATATATAGATTGAGGACGATAAATGACTTGGTGATCTTCACTTGTAGGGAGGTAGTGCTCTTACTAATGAGGATTGCGATTTATGCCTGATAAGGATTAGTCTTTTATGACTTAATATGCCGATAAGGATTGATATTGACTTATTGATGAAAGTAATCCTCTAATAGAGGCAGTCCTTCTCATTGTTATTGATGGTGGGCAACAAATTATGGGCACCAGCCAAAAATCTGCCTTTTAATGATGGTGTTGCAGTCTATGGCAGAAATAATAGGCATGGTAGCCTATGGCGACTGACACAGAATCTGTCATGCCATAATGCTATGGTGCTGCTGTGATGGCAATTTGGCAACACTGGTCTTTATAAGGACTGATGTTGTTGGTGTCTTTCCGGATATTTGGCTGATGCAATAGGGCCCATGGTAGTTAAAATTGCAATATTTGTCATTGGATTGTACAATCTTATGATTTTGCCCCCTATGTGTGATTTCGATCATGCTCTAGAACAGTGTGGTCAAATATCAGCCGTGGTGGATTATGGTGGCGGATATTTTGACAACCGCCACAACCAATATGTGAAGGATGGAGGCGCCATGGCGTTTTATAGCGGATATTTGGTTTTCTGCCATCTGCCATCGATAACATTGCTCTAGAAAACAAATCGCTGAGGTTGTGTGGGATTGACAAGTTTGGATTGATCTTCGTGTGCTGACCAAAGGCCATTTTTTGTATTTGAAAAAAAGCTGAGAACCCATCTGAATTTTGAATCCTCTCTCTCATCTTTCTCAAATATTTTGTTATGCTCTTATGCTTCCTTTTCCTAGCCTGCTGGTGCACTTCTCCCCCTTCTTCCTCTGTGCAACTGCTCATTGTAACCTCTGGTGGTTGTTGAACTACTACTCCAACTTGATCTTCTGGTCCTGGGCGCTGTGCTACCCACGAATCTGTTTGTTGAATTTAAAATTGACACACCCATATATTACTGTATTGTATTTGCTGTATATTTGGGCAAGTTGGGAATTTTCTTCCTTTTTTTGAATCTAATCACAATCCCTCAAATCCCAAAGTACGAGACATTGTAAGATATTATGATTACGAGTAACTGCAACAAGAGCTTTGAGTTTTTAAAAGATGAGGTTTGATTATGATTTTACACACTATTTTTCTTTTGGCTTTTATTTCTGTGTTGTAAAAAATGTATGTATTTTAGTGTTGTTGATTTGTTACTTGAGTTAAAGTTGTGAATTTGTTATTTATGAGCTGTATCTCACCTTGTTATGCATTTTCAATGCAAGTTTAAATACTATTTTTAGGTGATTTAAAGGCTATTGTTGTTATTTATATTATGTGCGAGAGAGAGGGAGAGTGCGTGTAATTTTGTATTTAAGGCATGATGTTATGATCTGCGTTATGATGTATCTCATGATTTTCGTTTTTCTCCCATATTGCCAATCCTAGGTAGGATATCGATTTTGACTACCGTAATAGGTTCGGCTGATTGAACTCAATATAAGTATCATACAAATGTCATCTCATTAAATGATTTAGTAAACATATATAAATATTGAAGAAAGGGCTTGTATTATGCTGACTGGAAAGATCTTGTTTCCCTTTTGCCCTTCTCAAATATCCACTTTAATATTTGTGATTCTCCAATTGTTTTGCAGGTTTGGTATTATCTCTGGGTGGTTTCCTTTCCTTTATGGTAACCGGAAGCATTGCAGCAATAAGGTTTGGGGTGATTTTAGGTGGTGTCTTATTGGCTTTAAGCATTTCAAGTCTGAAATCATATAAAAAAGGACAACCCTCTTCTCTAGCTTTGAAGGGCCAGACAGGTAAGATAAGATCATATGCGTTATATGTAATAAAAAGTGCCAAATCTATTTTGTTTTTAAATTTTAAAAAGGGTATATTACTCATATTATACGAATATGAAAATTAAATATTTGTCCTCAGTTTTGCATCGCACCAAGATTTTATTGTAAAATATTTGTAAATGTAACAAAGATGTTTGCACGAATTTTATATGCCGATTAGGGGGTTTATGTTTTTCTGCAAAAATCATGGTTGCAAGTTCCAATTGATTTATTGAGTCAATTCCAATTTGTTTTTACTTATTCGATCTTTTTTTCCTTTTCTATTTAAATCTTAAAAGTATGGGTTGAAAACATCAATTAGCCCTAGTGCTCTTGGTGTCCGATTGCTTCCAAGTTTAGCCACCACAAAATTGAAAATGACGAGGCCTGATGCAAGTTTTTAGAACTACGCCCTTGTGACTCCGATTCACCGTGATTTGTAACGTGGTTCCAACGTGTTCTCAAACACACTATTAACCATTGTAATGCTAACTTGCACTTGTTTACGAAAGTGTTGCATAATTTAGGGTTTAAATTTCACTTTTTTTGTCTGATTGGTACCTCTTATCTGCTTTAATTTGTCTTTTGTTAACAAAGTTTAAATGCTCAACTAATTGTGATCAAATATATTATAATTAGAGAAAAAACAATGCATTATTTACATTCCAATGATATACTTAATATGTACTTTTCTATTCTAGATGATGACATGATGTTTCCATCTCTCAGATATTTAAATCAACATAAACTCCTTTTTGTAATTGATTGGTACTTTTCTTTTTTCAATTATGTATGTTTATGTATCGCAAAGCTGATTTTAAATTACTTCCTCTGCTTGCAGCAATAGCAAGTATCTTGTTTCTGCGGGAGATTAGCTCAATTGGCAGAGTAAGTTATTCTTTCTATTAAACATTTGTTAAAACAAATCTAATTTTCATGCTCATAAAAATGCTTTACGTTCAAACTTCTTATAATTGCTTGTTCTTGTTTCTTTTCTCAGGGATCAACTTATTTCACTGCCTTGATCAGGTTCTTGAAACTTCATTATTTTTTTAATTACATACAACTTTATCTTCACTTTAAATATTATTCTAGCATTTTTCGTTTTCCCATGCTAACCTTTACCAATAATGTCAACCACTTTTTGCTGTTTCATTAAGTCAAACTTCTACAATATTGGATTCAAATCAGCTGTTTAATGTTCAAGTCAAAACTTCAACAATATTGAATTAGAATCATATTTTGTTAGTGTTACAAACGGTGATGTCGTGCTTGACATTTTATTGGCCTGACAAATAATTGCTAATTGGAAATTCATAATGTTGAAAAATTGTAATTGTTAGGAACCCAAGAATTGGATTCCTTGATTTAGGGGAAGAACACTAATATTTAGAAAGAAAAGATAAGAAATAATAGGAGAGAATCTCTCCAAACAGAATGATACACAAGAGCGGATATGCTTCTACAATGGTTTACACCACTCAATTTCTAAATTTGATAAAAGATCATTTCTAAAGGGGTGAAAACCTCTATTTAAAGACTTCCGGTACATTAGGTTAGGGATTAGGTCCTAGATAATTAACTAATAACAGAAACACCAAAGCAGGTACACCTATACCACTACTAACAATCTAGGAATACAACTACTAACAAACTCCTAATTATCCCTATTTGTATATCCTAACAGTAATTCTGTCAGAAGCTTATAAAACAACAATGGATTTTGCAATAGACTCAACAGAAAACTCAAGCTAGCATTAAGTTTCTGTTTAACATGCAGAAATGCAGGTTGAAAATTGACTGTCATTTAACTCATTCTTTGGTACAATGCTCTGATCTTTCACATTAATTAAGTATTTTGTTGTATAACAACTTTTATTTAGCATTTGCAGTGGTGCGGTAGCGGCATTTTATGTCTATAGACTGCTACTGGAAAGGAAACCGCAAAAAGGTTCAAACTTGGAAGGTGAAGCAGGAAACTAGTTCAATGATAAGGTTAGCCTATTCAGTTTATAGATATCATATTTTAGTCCCAATAAAGTTCAAACTTACAAGACAAATATTGTTTTTCTATTTGCCATTCAGTGTCAAATGGAATATCTACGTGAAGATCAGATAAAAAAGCTGAAAATCTGCATGAAGACTGTCATAGTAAATTTTGGTGATGGTTTATTTCTTTGATATTCACAGGCCGGGTCGTCAAGACTATTGCTGAGAGTTAGGGCTACATTTTCATGCATGGAAAAAATCGTCTGGAAAACCAAAACCTGATGTACACTTTAGAAGTACTCTAGTGTATAATTATGATAATTTGTTGGAAAGTTGCTTTGTCATATTATAAATGAACTCTATTTTAGGTGGGATAATATCAACTGGTTTTATTTATTTTTTGAAAAGGAGGGGTCTTTGTTTAATTTCTCATTGTCCTCTTTTATCCTCTTTATTCAACTTGCACCAAAAATCATTTTAGTATTCACCCCGTTAGAAAGTAAGTTTCATCACTTACAGGCTTACTTGACCCTGGAGTTGTGAACCGCAATGGCTCATCCCGTCCCTCATGATTCTCGGTGTTTTACTGGATCATATGATCCAGTAGTGAAAAATGAGATTAACGAGTTTACTGGAAGCTCCAATTTGATAGTGTTTTTTACACATCTTAGTTAAGCATTGGCTGGTGGATGAATAACTACCGTTGTGAACTAACTACATTTGGATGTTTCTTCTTTTACCAAACAAGGATGTAGAGTGTAGCAAGTTTAAGTTCACTTTTGAGAAATTTTATCCTTTTCAATGTCACAAATTATAAAATTATGAAGATTGGACTGGTGATGGGCTTTTACTTAGTTTTAGAGAGCCATCATCACTGGAGACATTATGTAGAGAGCTACTTTTATCCCATGCGTTTCTAAAAATCCATACTTATGTGCTCAAGTATACTATTGGGCAGAACAATATTATTTCTATTAGGAAGTAAGCTTTTGGAGTACAAATAAATTGTTTTTTCAAAAGTACACTTTGAAAGTGCATGTCTAGGGTTTGAAAAAGAAGCATTCTATTATGTATTCGAGAATGACCAATAGATTATGCGTAAGGAAACGGACCTAAGATGCTCTAAACTCGTAAATGTTCATGAAGGATGGGAGTTGGAGATTTCTTTCGGATAATTGAGTATTTCTACATGCAATTACAAAAGACCAATCGTTAAAATCATTAGTTAAGTTAGAAAAAGAATTGAACCATAGTAGTGTTTATGAAGATTTGTGTTGAGTATCGTGCATTATTATAACTATGGAGTAGTTGCTTAATGAACTAGTTTAATACAATCACTATTAAAGACAACTTTCCCATTCTCACTATGTAGTTGATTGATGAACTAAGAAGTGCCTCTCAACCTGTGTAATGCTCTCAATACCTAATTCATGAGTCACCACCCAACCACTCTCTGCCATGGACCGTCACCACCACTTGTATACCCCTTATCACCATCAATGCACCCCAACAATGCCAACCCGCAATCCTCCATTATTGTCATCGTTTGATACTTGCATTGCCTCCATGGTTCAACAACTACAACTGCGCAGTTTAGAAAGTTGTTTCTAAATTACACAACTAAAAATTATAAAACAACTTTAATTTTAATTTTGAAAACTCTACATTTTTTGTGAAATACTAACATACACCTTTAGGACGCTTGTTAGTATACTAAAGATAGAAATTTGTATTGAAAATTGTACATTTCTTTTTCTTGATAATTGTGCATTTCATTTTTTCAAGATATAATTACTATTTTTAAAATCCTTAACATGTGCTCTTAATATACATGTTAACATGATTATGATATTTTATCAGAATATAGTGCAACTGGAGCTCAAATCAGGAAAAGGACACAAATTTCATATAGGTATTGTTATATACCATTAAAAGAAAAAATCAGGATAATTTCACAACTACATTATTGATCTTTACAAAAGGTAAATTACCTAAAGAAACAAATTGCATGCTGGCTAACATTTTAAGTTAACAGACTAGTATTCTACTCAGGTAAAGATCACCAAGATCTTCTAGATATCATGATGAACTTGATTAGAGATTTCAGGTTGATTATCCAACGGCATGTATTGAGCCATAATCGAACGTATCTCAGAGTCCATATATCTCTGCACAAAATAAACAAACAATTTCAGGATATCATTGCATAAAATCAGCAAGTAAATATGTAATGTCGGTGATGACAAGCCTCTTAAAAAAACGTTGCTTTAGTACACTTTTATTCGGAACTATTCTATCTAACGCTTGAATGAGATGACACGGTTCTCTTCCAGTTTAAACTGAGATCTCAAAGTTCAAACTCTGAGAATGAAGCAAATAAAACTTAAAGGTAGAGCTTTGCCACTCATGTATCCTACCTGACTTGAGGGTTGCTACTATAGGTTTATACCAAATTATTCTCAAGGTGGCATTGGTATTGATATATTGTTAAAAGGACAAAACATTAGGCCTGCAACAATCATACCTGGATTCTGTACTTGTAGAACGCAAATCCTCCAGAAAGGGTAACAACCAAGACAAGGATAATCATCCAAATATTCACCACTGAAGAAGAAGTATATTTACCTGCATTTATAGTGGAGGTATATTTCTCAACATTAGTTTTCGAAGCGATATGGGAAGAGAGAGAAAAAAATCTGAAAGAAACTCACCAATGCATGTGTCATTTTCTCGTGAGTATAGCAAACCGCTACCGCATTTGCACTCATAACTTCCAAAAGTATTTTTGCATTTGCATTGTGGACACTGGCAAGCCAGCTTTTCTTTGCACTCATCAATATCTGCAACATGAGCAGTAAAAGAAATATATTAAAGCCAATATACTTCTAGAATAGATAATAACATGTTTAATATTAACAATCACATGAATCTGGTCCACATGCAACAACTATAGTCATTCAGTGGATCCTACAATAACATGAAACTAAAATTTGCCATTCCGAAAAAGAAAAAAAAAAATCAAAAAATAGGAAACTAAGTACCTTCACATGACAGGACTCCATCACCTCTCAACCCTGGCGGACACTCGCAACCTTTTCTATAGTCATCCTGCATTATTATCAATTCAGAAACAAATGAAAGTTAATATCTGGCATATCAATCTCACTTTCACCCCTCCTAACATAAATCATGTAAAAAAAGATGAACAAGATAGCTTACATGGCAAGCAGAATGAAGCTTCCCACCCCGGGCTAATTTCCAACAACCTCCATTGTTGAATTCACAACTTAAGGTTCCTGAAGCTGTTAAGAGTAATTTCAAAATGCAAATGAAAATCAAACAGAGGAAAAAAATATTAAAATTAACATAAATAGGGACATCATAAAGTCCTTGACACAAGAGGAAGAAGTTTTGACCCCTAGCACCAATTCGGTATGATAATGATTATGCGTGTTCTGTTTGGGCCCTATATATTTTCTGTTTGCACCCTTTTTTGTGAGTGTGGCAGAAATGAATTTTAAAAAAGTAGAATCTAGAATGGAGAATGGATCACTTTATCTGAATTCAAAATAGCAATATTTACCTTCACAGTGACTATATCCATCGCCAACAAACTTTACATTTTTTACAACAGGACATTCACATACTCTTCCTCGGAAAGTGTCCTATAATTAGAAAAAACACACGCAGATGGTTCAAATCAAAAGAGCCAAAAATGTAATAATTTTTCACAATAATGTGCCTGACAAGGTTCAGTTAACCAAATACCCTGCATGCAGTAATGTTGGAAGATTTATCCCGCCAACAACCACCATTGTTTTCCAAACACTCGTTTGTTTCCATGTCTAAAAAAATATTCAGTAAAATCCTTAGCTTCTGAACAAGGTTGAAGGTTCGAGGAGAAAATTTGAAATTAAAGAGTTAGTGAAATATAGACCTGGAGTTAAACAAATTGACGGTTCGGTGGTTTCTAGGAAACCTGCACAGATTGCCTTGAGAACGGCTGGTCTTGACAACTTACCTAAAAAAAGTTAAAACTTCAATTAAAATATAGAATACGGTTAAATAGCAGTCTAGCTATCTACAAAATCTGCCTCATACCTCTATACTGTCTGTTGTTTATAATAAGAGTAGGCAGTATAGTAACATCACTACGAGAACCTTTGCCAATCTGAAAACCGAAGTTGGAACAAAATACAATTCAATCATGAAACAACAGAATGGCCGAATAAATGGACAAAAATATTGTAAAAAATGTTTGTGTTTTAGAAAGCCAACCTGTGCATCCTGTTCGGCTTTGAGGACAGGGTTATCAACATCAGCACGAGGATCTCCAACACAGTCTTTGATCTTCTTCAGATCGACACCTGCAAAGTAAATGGAGGAGACAAGGGGGAAGTGAGGGACATAAATATATTTTCTTAGAATGATGTGATAAAACCATTTTTCAATGAATATTTGAGAAAATAAAAGGTAAGTTAATTAAGTTAATGCAAAAAGATTAAAAAGAAAAAAAAGAGTATGGCAAGGTACATAATTCTTATGTTAGATATATGAAAAAGGCAGTGATATTTCTATTAATACAGATACAAATTTGGTTTTGTTCCTTGCATACACCAAAGCTTCAGCATTCTAAAGAACATGGAAACTCAATGGATGCTAAATCATTATTAAAAAAAATCAGAAACATAAAAACTATATGAACATATTCTGTGAAATGAAAAGCATTTTATGTTTTTATTCCTGCTGGCGTAGGTAAATTTTGCATGCCATTAAATACCGAACACCAGAGAAAAACACAATCCATATGCAAAGTGTATACAAAGAGGTACAGAATGCTGAACCTACCAAGAGATTTAATAACTTGATCTGAGCATTCTTCTGTGTATTTGTTCTCTTTCATGGGGCAACGAATTGAAAAGTCGGTCACATAGTCCCACCATTGCCAAGGCCTTCCACTCTCATTTGCAACTTTAAAAAAGCAAGCTTGGCGTAAGTTCTGAACAACAACATCTTTTCCATCATACCCTTTACTGAAATCTTGCTCAGGGTCCGGAGCACAGTATCTTCCGTTGTTTATACACTGAGACTTGCACTGTTGGCTTAAGAGAAATTCCTTAGGGCAATACCAAGTTATATAGTGAGGAGAAAATTGTGTGAACCCTTTCTTCTCAAGTAGCTGAGCTGCTCCTTTAAAGCTTTTCACAAAATTAATTTGACTTTCACACTTTGGTCCGCATTCATCGTTGCTATTTGTCCATAATTCATACTCGACTCTATCGTCAGGATGTGGAAGAGCCTCTCTCCAATCAAGATTTATGCGAACCATCTCCCCATTTGAGAGAGCCTTCTTGATACTATCCCCTAAGGATTTGCTGATAAGAGTAGAAGGAATATTGATCTTTTCCATGTAATCATCTTTTGCAACACTCCCTTCTTCAGGAGTGTCCATGGTGATCAGGACTTCTTCTCTGTTATCAGCTACAAGAATAGCTGCTGCTCCACCATTTTGTGCATTCCACGCCTTCAAAGTGAAGTAGCAATCTACAAAAGTGACCAGGGAATAAATTTAAAAAACTTGAGCCACTTTTTGTGTGGTTCTGATCCTAAACAACCTATGCATTGATATCATAATTATGACATCTATGAAACACTGACATATAAACTAACAATAATTTGAAAAAGTTAAGTAATTGAATGCAACAACATGTGTCAATGTTGGATACCGACATATGTCGGATACTAGACATGTCTTATATAGTATACAATATAGAGATATAATAGGTAATCTTCACCTAAACCCAAAGAATAAAAAGAAATAAATTCTGCAACCTTAACCTGAACAATGCAACATCCACAAAATCTTAAGCAACATCTTCTAGTGAACTGGTTACATCATATTGGGAAGACCTTCTAGAATATTCCAAAATTAGTAATTAAAACTGACATTCAATTAATAGAATGCTTAATCCTAACTTTCATTGTCTCTATATAAGTAGCATAAAATAAAAGAGAGCAGTTCCAATGCACAACATATTCAAAATGATTTAATTCATATGCACTTTAGTGTAACAAGTTTTACATTGTCAACCAATTCTAATCGTCACGGTCATTAAAAACATTCGACTTCACCCATTTTTTTTTACACTTTTTGTGAGATTTACAAACTTAAAGAGTTTAAAAGAACAATTAAAAATTTCACCTCCACGATCAACAAGAAGAAAGGTGGGGAAACCTCCAGGCTTAGACTGAAAGGAAGCATTGACATCAGTGAAGTTGTCACATCCTTTCTGATTCACATTTGGGTACACTACAGAACCAACCAATGTTCCTCCATATTGAGGTACCCCAAAATTCCCAATTGCACATTCATATGTACCCTTCAATGATTTTGGAGAAGTGATCTTCAAGCTGTTCTTCTCCACCAAAAACCTTCCCAAACAACACTTCAACAACAAAACCAAAACACACAACAAAAAATTCAACTTGATGCTCATTCTCTTGTCCTGAAACTGAACATAAACCTCTTCAACTCCAAATAAGAAAGATCAGAAACAAGAAGAAGATAAAAACTGAAATTTAAAATGTAATTAATGCAACTGTCATAAAGGAAGAAGACCCAGATGAGGAAATTGAAAGTTGGGGCCAAAAATAGTAGCTTTTTTGGTTGAAGAAGGTTTAAGGCTATGTGGGTCGAAAATTGATGCGTAAGAAAGAAAAGTATCCAACGAAATCTTAAAGGTGTCGAAATAATGGGGCGAAACGTGTTAGTTAAGTTCAACGGTTATTGAAAGTGTCGCCCATCAATAAACAAAAACAATAATAATTAAATAAATCGTTTGCAATCATTTTTTAAACATTTCTAGAAAAAAAATAGTGAATAGTGAATTTTATGTTTTGAATGAAAATGTTCAATAACATATTAGTAACATGTTATAAATTGTGCTATAGTTCGGTCCAGATATAAATATAATTAAAATAGTATCGAGAAAAGTATATATAAAAGAGAAAATAAAATATACGTTGTCAATATAAATTTATTTAACATGAATAACCAATTAAAATCAAGTATTTGACACTTATTTTTAAAACACTGTTATGTAATGTGCATAAGAGATAATAACATGTATAATTATTAGATGATAATAAAAAATAATTTTATACACCTTCATTATACTCTTTGCGGAATCATATATTCCATATATACTATGATATAAACCTACGGATAACAAACTTTGTTGGTTTAAATGGCATGGAGTATTTGCTTATATAAAAAAATTGGCGAGAAGTTTAATTATTTCAAAGTAATATTTTGATTTTGATATTTTTTCAATTTTTTTTTTCAAATTTGATATTTACGAATGAGAAAAACATAGATCTTAAAAAAATTCTGATTTTTTTTTCTAAACAAACTTAACTCGATTCATGTGATATTGAAAATAAAGAAACCAATTTATGAATATGACATCCATCAATAAAGATTAAATAGTTTAAAACAAAACTAAACCAAACAAGAATTGAAGGATGATGTTTGTGATTGCTGCATTCTTTGCAGTGTATTAGTGTTGTGTCCCTTTTGTTGCTTTTATCGATATCAAATTTGATAATATTAATATTTATTAATTGAATTAAGACTTAAAAAATTATTTTTATTATTTTTTATTTTAATTTTTTATTGATTAAAATTTAATTTTATCTTTCACCTTGATAAATCAACCTTATCTCATTAAGATTTGTATATATTAATTTGCTTAGATGGGCATTATATGATTTACTATAAATAATGCTCCCAAAAAAATTAAAATATTAGTTTTAACTATTATTTATTAAAAAATCATAATTTTTCATGGTAGTGTTTTTATTTATTTAAAAATGAAAATGCATTCTAAATATTTAACAATAGTGTTTTTCACATTTTACTTTCTACACTTCCTTTATAGTTCTCTCAACTGCAAATTTGGGCCCACCATCACCTTTTCCCATGGGCCATACCCCTATACCCAATAACTCAAACCCTAATTTCCACTAACTCTCCATCTCTGTCTCTCTATATATATCCTATCAGCAGCCATTGTCTTCTTTATTTTTTCCTCGTTTCAAATTTTTTTCCCTCCATGTTATATATTCTCTTCTGCTAAGTTCATGTAGTTTTGTTACTGCTGCATAGTTCCATGACATTTTCTGAAGATTATTGTATATATCTTGTCGGATACCCTAACATTCATGTAATCTGTGTATGTTGGATGGTTTGTATGATCAGTTTATCTGTAAGATATATATGATTGTCTTAAGTAAATGTCCAAGGAACACAAAATAATACCCTGGATTGTACACTCTTATGATTTTGCCATCTATGTGTGATTTCGATCTTGCTCTAGAACAGTGTGGTCAAATATCAGCCGTGGTGGATTATGGTGGCGGATATTTTGACAACCGCCACAACCAATATGTGAAGGCCATTTTTTGATCTTCATGTGCTGACCAAAGGCCATTTTTTGTATTTGGAAAAAAGCTGAGAATCCATCTGAATTTTGAATCCTCTCTCATCTTTTTCTCAAATATTTTGTTATGCTCTTATGCTTCCTTTTCCTAGCCTGCAGGTGCACTTCTCTCCCTTCTTCCTCTGTGCAACTGCTCATTGTAACCTCTGGTGGTTGTTGTACAACTACTCCAACTTGATCTTCTGCTCCTGGGCGCTGTGCTACCCACAAATCTGTTTGTTGAAATTAAAATTGACACACCCATATATTACTGTATTGTATTTGCTGTATATTTGGGCAAGTTGGGAATTTTCTTCCTTTTTTTGAATCTAATCACAATCCCTCAAATCCCAAAGTACGAGACATTGTAAGATATTATGATTACGAGTAACTGCAACAAGAGCTTTGAGTTTTTAAAAGATGAGGTTTGATTATGATTTTACACACTATTTTTCTTTTGGCTTTTATTTCTGTGTTGTAAAAAATGTATGTATTTTAGTGTTGTTGATTTGTTACTTGAGTTAAAGTTGCGAATTTGTTATTTATGAGCTGTATCTCACCTTGTTATGCATTTTCAATGCAAGTTTAAATAATATTTTTAGGTGATTTAAAGGCTAATGTTGTTATTTATATTATGTGCGAGAGAGAGGGAGAGAGCGTGTAATTTTTTATTTAAGGCACGATGTTATGATCTGCGTTATGATGTATCTCATGATTTTCGTTTTTCTCCCATATTGCCAATGGCTGATTGAACTCAATATAAGTATCATACAAATGTCATCTCATTAATGATTTAGTAAACATATATAAATATTGAAGAAAAGGGCTTGTATTATGCTGACTGGAAATATCTTGTTTCCCTTTTGCCCTTCTCAAATATCCACTTTAATATTTGTGATTTTCCAATTGTTTTGCAGGTTTGGTATTATCTCTGTGTGGCTTCCTTTCCTTTATGGTAACCGGAAGCATTGCAGCAATAAGGTTTATGTTTTTCTGCAAAAATCATAGTTGCAAGTTCCAATTGATTTATTGAGCCAATTCCAATTTGTTTTTACTTATTCGATCTTTTTTCCTTTTCTATTTAATCTTAGAAGTATGGGTTGAAAACATCAATTAGCCCTAGTGCTCTTGGTGTCCGATTGCTTCCAAGTTTAGCCAGACACAAAATTGAAAATGATGAGGCCTGATGCAAGTTTTTAGAAGCTACGTCCTTGTAACTCCGATCCACCGTGATTTGTAACGTGGTTCCAACGTGTTCTCAAACTCACTATAACCATTGTAATGCTAACTTGCACTTGTTAACGAAAGTGTTGCATAATTTAGGGTTTAAATTTCACTTTTTTTTGTCTGATTGGTACCTCTTATCTGCTTTAATTTGTCTTTTGTTAACAAAGTTTAAATGCTCAACCAATTGTGATCAAATATATTATAATTAGAGAAAATACAATGCATTATTTACATTCCAATGATATACTTAATATGTACTTTTCTATTCTAGATGATGACATGATGTTTCCATCTCTCAGATATTTAAATCAACATAAACTCCTTTTTGTAATTGATTGGTACTTTTCTTTTTTCAATTATGTATGTTTATTTATCGCAAAGCTGATTTTAAATTACTTCCTCTGCTTGCAGCAATAGCAAGTATCTTGTTTCTGCGGGAGATTAGCTCAATTGGCAGAGTAAGTTATTCTTTCTATTAAACATTTGTTAAAACAAATCTAATTTTCATGCTCATAGAAATGCTTTATGTTCAAACATCTGATAATTGCTTGTTCTTGTTTCTTTTCTCAGGGATCAACTTATTTCACTGCCTTGATCAGGTTCTTGAAACTTCATTATTTTTTTAATTACATACAACTTTATCTTCACTTTAAATATTATTCTAGCATTTTTCGTTTTCCCATGCTAACCTTTACCAATAATGTCAACCACTTTTTGCTGTTTCATTAAGTCAAACTTCAACAATATTGGATTCAATTCAGCTGTTTAATGTTCAAGTCAAAACTTCAACAATATTGAATTAGAATCATATTTTATTAGTATTACAAACGGTGATGTCCTGCTTGACATTTTATTGGCCTGACAAATAATTGCTAATTGGAAATTCATAATGTTGAAAAATTGTAATTCTGTCAGAAGCTTATAAAACAACAATGGATTTTGCAATAGACTCAACAGAAAACTCAAGCTAGCGTTAAGTTTCTGTTTAACCTGCAGAAATGCAGGTTGAAAATTGACTGTCATTTAACTCATTCTTTGGTACAATGCTCTGATCTTTCACATTAATTAAGTATTTTGTTGTATAACAACTATTATTTAGCATTTGCAGTGGTGCGGTAGCAGCATTTTATGTCTATAGACTGCTACTGGAAAGGAAACCGGAAAAAGGTTCAAACTTGGAAGGTGAAGCAGGAAACTAGTTCAATGATAAGGTTAGCCTATTCACTTTATTGATATCATATTTTAGTCCCAATAAAGTTCAAACTTACAAGACAAATATTGTTTTCCTATTTGCCATTCAGTGTCAAATGGAATATCTACGTGAAGATCAGATAAAAAAGCTGAAAATCTGCATGAAGACTGTCATAGTAAATTTTGGTGATGATTTATTTCTTTGATATTCACAGGCCGGGTCGTCAAGACTATTGCTGAGAGTTAGGGCTATGTTTTCATGCATGGAAAAAATCGTCTGGAAAACCAAAACCTGATGTACACTTTAGAAGTACTCTAGTGTATAATTATGATGATTTGTTTGAAAGTTGCTTTGTCATATTATAAATGAACTCTATTTTAGGTGGGATAATATCAACTGGTTTTATTTATTTTTTGAAAAGGAGGTGTCTTTGTTTAATTTCTCATTGTCCTCTTTGATCCTCTTTATTCAACTTGCACCAAAAATCATTTTAGTATTCACCCCCGTTAGAAAGTAAGTTTCATCACTTACAGGCTTACTTGACCCTGGAGTTGTGAACCGCAATGGCTCATCCCGTCCCTCATGATTCTTGGTGTTTTACCGGATCATATGATCCAACAGTGTAAAACGTTGATTCATTAGTGAAAAATAAGATTAATGAGTTTATTGGAAACTCCAATTTGATAGTGTTTTTTTACACATCTTAATTAAGCATTGGCTGGTGGATGAATAACTACCGTTGTGAACTAACTACATTTTGATGTTTCTTCTTTTACTCAGGTAAAGATCACCAAGATCTTCTAGATATCATGATGAACTTGATTAGAGATTTCAGGTTGATTATCCAAGGGCATGTATTGAGCCATAATCGAACTTATCTCAGAGTCCATATATCTCTGCACAAAATAAAACAATAATAAAAGTTAAATACATGACATAAATAATTAATAATAAAAAAAGTTAAAATTTTGTTATTATATGTTTAAATTGCATTCAAATATATGATACTAAATTTACTTAGTTTTAATTTTATTTTTGAAACAATAAAGATGACAAAAAAAAAAAAGGAAAAGTATTGTTAATAGAAACAAATTGTATAGTAAAAATTGTGACAGAAAAATTAAGAGTAAGAAAAATAAATTGTTTAGAGTTCTATCGTTTATAATAGGAAAAAGACGAGTTTTTCAAAAATACTCAATTTCTCCTTTAATTTATATTTTTTGATAAATAATATTAATTATTAAATAATAAATAAATAAATTTATTAATTTTGTAACGTGAATTGATTTGATATTAAGTATTAAAGTTAAATATTTAATTTTATAAGGATTAAATTTAAATAAGAAAATGGTACGATGATTAAAATAAAAAATAATATATTTAAATAAATAAAATATATATTTAAACATTTTTAAAAAATTATAGGAAAAAAATTGTAAGACCCACGTGGGTAACTATATGGAGTTACTTCTAAATCAAAACCCTTAATTTTAATATTAAGTAAGAGCTACGAGGACTCACTAAAAAATCTCTATGGTTTTACTGCCTCTTCTTCTAAAACCTACAAGCTTGCATCTTCATTTCAGAGTATAACTCTCACTCCCATAACCATTGATACACATAACCATGCCTTCCATTGCAAATATTTGTTTCACAATAATAATTTTTATTTGTATGCTTTCTTTTCCATTCTCTACCTCAAAAACTATAGTGGATATGCCAAACAAGAATTAGTAAGAGTGCTGACCTCGTCTAGTAACAAAAGGCATGCTATTTTTTAACCTATACAAATCAATCATGATAAACACAAATATGAATTTTGATACGGTGGGACTTCACATGCTATATATTTTCTTTTAATGCAAGAGAATTGTTTGATGATATAATTTAGAGTTAAATCTAATCTCCGGATATAATAATTAAAAAATCATTTTTTTTAAATTAGAGAAATACGAGAATTTACTTAATGGCTTGCAATTTCCACATACATAAATATGCATAAAACTCTCACTTAAATAATGTTAGAGTTGTATAAAATTTTACATGTATGAAATCAATATAATACAAGTTTTTAATCTAATAAAAAAAATATATAATAGTAAAAGAAATAGAAAAAATAAAACAAAATTTAGATTGAGATGATACAAATTCACAATTTTTATACTTGAAGTGTTAACTCTATTGTAAGAGTTTATTTTTGTAATTTCAAGATGTTGGATGCAAATTCCCTCAAAGAAAATTATAAAAGTTAATTATTAATGTCACTTTAATTAATACCAACTCTATTTACCCCATTTTTTTTTTTTTTTAAAAACCAACTCATATTCCATACATCTTTATTAGGTGTGCTCTTTTACTAGCCCACTATGATGTTGATACGTAACCAAGCACATGAAAAATCCTCTCTTAGTTTATTATACTCGAATCTCTAAGATGCTTTTGAGCCTTTTTGGTTAGCCCTTGTTGGTACTACATGATGAGGAGCATTCAAATTAATTAATACAATAACTTGGAACACTCATCCTTAAATTAGCCATCAAATAAGAAAAATGAAACCCCTTAAATACTTTTTTATCTCATCGATCATACTACAAGATGAGGAGATTAGATACCCGAAAATACTAAGTCCCTATCAATCATATGTATTTTATAAATACCATTGGCTAGTGAATATTTAGTTAGGTCACTAATTCCCTCCTTTTAATTGGACTTTTTTTATCTGCAGAATATAAGGTATTCTCCATACACACACGAGTTACGTATGACTAGTGACTCAATTCCCACGCTAAGTTTAGTGTCCAATGTATCATTTCCACTAAATATATGAAGAGAAAGTTGTATAGCACTAACTACAATTAAAAACAATACCTCACGCACTATTCATTCATTTTGTTATTATAATTATACGTTATGCTAACTTTCCATTGAATTCTATGTGAGAAGAGTCCATTATAAGAAGGCATCTCATTTCATTCAATGTTACCAAACCAATTCCTCTAAGGTAAAATTAGTAATGGGAGAGGCTATTTATTTGGATACCATATTGGTCCCTTTGAGCCTTTTCATTACAATAGGTTACCATACCTACCTTTGCTACACCATCAAGAACAAACCTTCACGCACAACTTTTGGAATTGATAAGTCAAGGAGGACTACTTGGGGTCTTAACTTAAACCAGGTACTCATTGCATCTTCATATGAACAATTACGACACTCATAATTTTGAAGTCGCTTAGATTTTTAAAGAGAAAATCTGCTTTGTAGGTTCAATTTTTTTTCTTTCAAATTTAAAGAGACAACAATGGGGATGAGGTGTTGATACATGTCCTTACTTGAACTTTTTTGCTAGTCATAAATTATAATTTTTTTAAATATATATACTCATTTTTTTATTTTTTTATATGATTTTATATTTTATTATTGTCTGATAGTTATTATTTTAATATACTATTTATAATAAACATAATCTTTTAATTTTATTTTTTATTTATATGGGTGAGAGGGTAAATCCAACCTATCTGACTAGGGATTTTCTTGTCTTTGATCTTCTCTATTGCCAAATCTAATTGCATGTAGTCAATATTCTAATATATAAACAAATGTCTGTCCAAGTGGCAAGTACCTTTAATTTTTCTTATAGTAAAATCTCGAGTCAAGTTTGAGCATTGTGAATAGAAAAAAAGTAAAGTTCTTTACCATATTACCATATTGTTTTTAATTAATTTTTTATTTCAAATATTTTCACAAGAAACTTTTTGTAAACGTAAAACAAATAGAAAATATAAAAAATAGAAAATGTTTTTGAAAGTCAAAGGAGCTCAAGAAATCTATATATTTTTCCTTTAAATAACTCGACTCAAATTAGTTGTAGTCTGAAATACGACTTCTTTTGAATTAAAAGGTCCAAACTTTTGTTCAATATTTATGACGAATTTGCATTTTTGTGACGGTTTTATTCCATCGCCAATTGCAACGGATTTTGAAATCACTCATCGAATATTTTGTGGGGTCCAATTTAGTTACAAATTTTGGTGCGTCACTAAATTTGCACAAATGTCTTTTCAAGAGAAATTTGCAACAAATTTATATCTTCTCTTTGTTTTTTCTTCCCTTCTAGTAGTGCTTCTAAATTTTGTCTATGATGGTGCAGGGTGATGACAAAAAGGCAATGCTAAGTGTACAAAGCTTGAGGAACACTCTTATGGCCACAATACTCACAGCTACAATAACAATTCTAGTAAACATGGCTTTGGCAGCTCTAAACAACAATGCATTCAATGCTAGCCATCTTTTTAGTAGTGGAATTTTCGGTTCCAAATCAGATAAAATATTCCTATTAAAATATGGTTCAGCATCAATTTGTTTGTTGATTAGTTTCTTATGCAGCTCAATGGCCATAGGATTTCTAATTGATGCAAATTTTTTGATGAATGCTTATGGAGAGTGTTTGAATGGAGGTTACACACAAAGTATATTAGAAAAAGGGTTCACCTTAGCTTTTGTTGGGAATAGGGTGTTTTGTGTTGCTATTCCTTTGATGCTTTGGATGTTGGGTCCAGTGCTTGTGTTTTTGGCCACATTGGCGTTAGTTTTTTTGTTGCATGAGTTTGATTTTGTACCCAAATTCCCACATAGCCACAAACAATGTAACATTGGTAAATAACCTCTAGCTAGCAAATTAATGGTACTATAAACCAAATTTGTAGATGTATAAATTGTTAAGAAATACAAAGTTAAATTTGAAATATACCATGTTCAATGGTTCCATGTGTGAATTGGGATGAGAATAATTATTGCAGAACATCTTGGTAAAGGGTTGGTAAAAAAAAAAACATCTTGGTAAAGTGGATTGCGTTGGTAATCAAACTTTTAATATTATTTTTTAAAAGATTTTTTTTCTCGCGATAACATAGTTAAGATTAGTCTAAACAGAGAATTAAAATCTGTAAAATTTGATTTAATACCAACAAAAAAAAAGTTAACATAGAGATAATTTTAATGGTTACTCATTTATCCTCTGTTTGTCTATCCAACCTCAATACACTAATCGAAATTAAGATCCGGTAAGAAATTGGAAGAAAAAAAAAAAAAAGAACAAAAAGTTGAATGAATAATCGCTGACAATTTTTGGTCCTATGAGCTTTGATCAGTTTGGGCCAATACCAATTCTTACGGACTGGCCTTCAAGGCTCCATTTAGACAAAAAAAAAAAGCTTTCATGGCTCCATATTTTGGGTGGGAGTTAGAATCTTCATAGCAATTCTTACGTGATCACAAGGATTTGGACACAATTTATTTTTAGTATTTTTAATTATTTTAAAATTATATACTATTTAATTATTATTTTTTCACATTTTTTTTCTTCTTTATATGTATGCATCTAAATAATGTGTCTAAATTCTATTAACTATACAAGAATTTCAAGTCTTTGTCAGTACTCCTTTCATTCACAACCTTTGATGATTTAAGATCTTCAATAATCATGTAATTGATGTATGCTTGATTATTACTGGTATTAAAATGATATAGTTTTTGTATTAATGTTTTAAAAAATAATACATAAACACCCATAATTTCTCTGCATTCATTGAACACATCATTTTTTTATGTTTATTTTTTTATCACATTATCAACATATCACATTAATAAAACTGATCTATTGATTTATTGATTTGTAACTATTGCAATTGCAGTGAATGAGTAATGGTAAAAGGAAAGTATAAGATAAAACATTATTCACTTAATAAAATTGCTAGACATGTTCACATCATAAAACATAACAATATGAAAAGAAAAAAAAATCCAACCAGGTTTATACAAAATATTTCATCTGCTAAAATATTTCTAACAGATAAAAAAAAAAAAACCAAAGTTCCATGTAATTATCGTCTCAGCATCACTATATAGTGTGGTGGGACAAGAAAGACACCACGTCTAGAAGTGCCATCAATGAATGTATACAAAGATATCCATTAAACTCAAATGAGCGACGGATACAAGAAATACCAGTTTCCATTGATGCCTAATATTTCGAAAAGAAAGATACATAAAAACAACGACAATAGAAGCTACAAAATATACGGAGCCTAGTTTTAAGAATGCAGGACTTTCATGTGTCAAAATCATAGCCAAATGTGAGTAAAAAGCCAAAGGTGAAAATATAAGTACAGGATAAAATAATAATATATCTACATGAGATTTGATACAAGATTACAAACGTAACTCAATTACATATATGACTAGCAGAGGCAATGCAAACATTGGGAGAATATGTTGTAATATGACTAGCAGAGGCAATGCAAACATTGGGAGAATATGTTGTATAATTGATAAGAATTGAAATTGAGAAGAAAATAAAATGTTTTGAAAACGAAGATTGATAAACTGTATCAGAAAAATATTCTTTTTATTATAGATTTTATAACAGTTTTGAGCACTAACTGTCAAAATAGAATTCTAACATTCTTAACTATTTTTAACTGTATTCTAAAATTCCTAACTAATTACAAATAACTTTTAATTATATTTAACATGTCATCTAATTCAAAGTGATTCAATTTGATGTTAATCCAAGATTGTTCGTCATATCTTTGAACTTCACCCTCTTCACGCTTTTAGTTAGGATGTTAGCCTTTTGATCATTGGTACTGCAATGCTTTAATTTGCTTTTCATCACTTGTTCTGTGAGAAAATGAAACATTGTTTTTATGTACTTTCTCCTTCCTAAGCACTTGAATGTCTTGCACATTCTCGGGCAAAGGGTTTAGGGTTTTGAAGGTTGACAATGTTGTTTTGAATGTTCTGTTTTTGGACAGTGGTGCCTTCAATACAAGCCTCTTTGCACTATCAAACATCTTTATTTGTCCATGCTCTATTGTCATTGAATATCCCTTTTCAAGCGTTGCCCTATACTTAGCAGATTGTTCTTCATTTTTGGCACATACAACACATCATATATGAATGATTGCTTTCCATCTCTCACTCGAATCAACACCTTTCCTACTCCTTCCACAGTTACTTTGCTATTATCTGCAAATCTGGTTTCCCTTTTTATTCTTTCATCAAGACTCACAAACCACTCATTATGTACAATCATATGATTAGAACAACCAATATCGAGAAATCAAAACTGGGACGAAGAATGTTTTTCGTTTGTGGTAGCGATTAACAAGACTGTTTCTGAGTTTAGCGAGGAACATTCTTCGTATATGGTAGTGATTAATAACACATCATCTGAATCATCAACTGTCATTTGAGCTTCATCATCCTCTCTTTGTACCTTATTGGATCTCCATTCATTTGCAAAATCCCTCATTTTTTACAATTGTAACATTGGATCCATTTCTTGTTGAATTTCTTCTTGCCATTCGAATTATTGTTGATGTTATCACCTTTGTTTTGGTTTCTTGAATTTCCAGCCCCTTCATCAAAATCATACTTTTGGTACCACTTGAATTTACCCTTGCCTTTCTTGTGCTTTACATCACCTTGGCAGGTCTTCTTGCTAACTTGGGCTTGCACTTGAAATGTTGAGGTTGCTGCACACCTTTCTCTTACTCTCAGTTCATGAGCATCAAGAGAGCCTTGCAAATCATTCACCTTCATCTCATCAAGATCATTTAATTCTTTAATTGTCATCTGTAAGACCCTAAATTTTTTAAATTCTAATTTATGCAATTTTAGAAAATTTTGCCTTAAATTGATTAGGCATTTAGCCTAAGTGAAATTTATTTTGGAAATTAAATATCAAAAATATATTTTATTAGAGTTAATAATATTTTTGATATTTATATATATTTTAATATATATTTTAAGATCCGATTAAAATTATTTGTCGAAGAATAATTTATTTATGTTATGAAAAATTTAATACCGAATAGTTTTGTTAAAAATATATCTTGTTGTTGAAAACTTTACCTGTCAATTGAGTTACGACGAGAGTAGATATTTTTATTAAATTAGATTGAGATATGAGTGAAATGATGTGTTTAAGAGTATTGAGATATTAGTAGAATTGATTTAATTATAATATATATATATATATATATATATATATATATATATTTAGTGAGTTATATATATATATAAAGGCAAGGATAAGGATAGGAAAGAGAAAAATCAGATCAGCCAATCGTTTTCCTCCTTTCTTTCTTCTAGGTTTGCTAAAAACCATTGTTAGTGGTTTCAAAGTTATAAAACACAAACTTTTACTTTTCTTCGATTTCTAAGCTTTATTTCGCGAAGTGAAAGAAGGGAAAGTTGCTATTTGTCACTCTACGGTGCTAGTGAGCTAACTTTTGAAGTGATGATGGGAGATAAGTTTTTACCAGAATTAATCGCGGTGTCATAATCGTTTGTTAGAGCTACAACAGAGGTAAGGGCTCCTTCCAAACTTTTAGTTTGCATTTAGGATATTATTTGTGATTTTGTGGAAAAGAAACTTGATGTATTTGATGTGTGAATTTGTAGAAAATGAATCTAATGTGATTATGTGTGATTTATTGGAATTTAAATTTGAGGAGTTTTGTAAATATGTGAGTTATGTTTGAATTGTTGAAATTTATTTGAGGTGTTATATGTGTGTTGTGGAATTAAATTGATTGTTGTTCGTGTGAATTGGCAGTAATTAAATTTGATGAGTTTGAGTCACGTAATGAGTTATTTTCAAATAAATGAGTTTGAACTGAAGTTGAAATTTTACGAAAATTTAGAGTTGTTAAAGTTGTGAAAGAGTTCAAATTTTAACTAAATTAAATAATTTGAGCAAAAAAAGATAGATTGAAATTAACAATGGTTAGAGTTTAAAATGTTATTCTTTTAATTACTCTTGGACTGAGTTTAAAAAGAAAAAAAAAAGTTTAAAGTATTTTATTAAGTCAAATTTTTTGGTGGTTTAATAGTCGAGTATGTGTATGTTAAATTTGGACAATATTTATTTTATTTAATTTTAAGTAAATAATATAGATTATTTGGTTTTAAAAGTTTGGTGTGTGAGAAAGATTTAATTTTGGGAATTTTGTTGTGTTTGGATTAGTTTTATTGTGAACAAATTGTTATAAATATTCATGTTTATGTAGTTAGCTCATTGAGTCTCGAAAATGAATTGAGACCGTTGGCACCGAGTTAGCGGTAGGGAGAACTCTGATATATTAATGTTGTTGTGGTAATTTATGGTTGAAAATTTTGGAGATTGAATTTGATGATTAATGTTTGAAGATGTAGAGTTTTGAATATGGGTGATTAATGTTTGAAAATTATAGCGACTCATGTTTGGTGAAATTGATGTGTTCATAATTAATATTATGAATTTTTGAGAAAAATTTTATGTGTGGATTAATGGAAAGAGAATTTAATTCAATTTATGTGTGAATTGATGGAAAATGAATTAGTTCAATTTGTGTGGATTGGATTTGGAAATGTGATTTATGTGTGTTTGTGGAAATTGAAATTGATGTGAATAAATATGTTTGAGTATGTTCTGCGTTGTATATGAAAAATCATTAGTGTTAAATGAGTATTAAAAATGGAAAATCTTTTAATAGCTGCATTTACTTAATGATTGTGGTGAAAAGAGTCAGAGTATGCTTATGCAATTCATAGTACATGGTGACCGCGATAGGGCCATGGTGATAGTGGTGACCGTGATGGACCACGGGATGATGCCATGTGAAATGTTGGTTCGTTTTATCCTTGTGGGGATTGTTGCGTCGTGCTGATCTATGAGAGATTGCATTCTAGAATGTGCTGATCTGTGAGCGATTACACTCTAGAAAATTATTTTGGTCTGTGAGTGACTGCACGCTTGTATGTGGTGTTGGTCTGTGAGTGATTGCACACTAGTAAATCATGTTGATCTGTGAGAGATTGCACTCTAGAATGTGCTGATTTGTGAGTGATTGCACTCTAGAAAATTGTGTTGGTCTGTGAGCGACTGCACTCTTGTATGTCGTGCTGGTTTGTGAGTGACTGCACGCTAGTAAATCGTGCTTATCTGTGAGAGATTGCACTCTAGAATGTGCTGATCTGTGAGCGATTGCACTCTAGAAAATTGTGCTGGTCTGTGAGCGATTGCACTCTTGTATGTCGTGCTGGTCTGTGAGCGACTGCACGCTAGGAAATCGTGCTGATCTGTGAGAGATTGCACTCTAGAATGTGCTGATCAGTGAGCAATTGCACTCTAAAAAATTGTGCTGGTCTGTGAGCGACTGCACTCTTGTATGTCGTGCTGGTCTGTGAGCAGCTGCACGCTAGTAAATCGTGCTGATATGTGAGAGACTACACCTTGGTAATTAGTACTGGTCTGTGAGAGGTTGTACAATTATGATTTACGCCATTCGAGAAGGGTTTTGGTTTGGAATTCCGGAATCATGCATTTTGGCATATACGCATTGCTTTAGAGTGCTTGACACGCGAGTCAAGTTTGTTATACTATTAATATTGTATAGACATATTCGGTTGTTGTTGTGATTTTCCGTAATTGCTTTGAGGTGTGAAGTTGGGTTGATTAAGTTTTGATGTAATTATGTGTTCATAATGGATTTAATGAATATTCGATGTGTGATTGAAGTGTGAATTCGTGGAAATTAGTTTGGTGTTAATTATGTGTTCATAATTGATAACATTAATGTTTGAAGTGTTGATTGATTCAGAGCCATTTTAGAATTGAAAATCTGCATTTTCTCAGTTGTATTTGACTATGACAGTGCATTTTGTCAAAACTTTATTTTTCAACATTGTTTATGCATTTTTGGACATATGAAAACCCTTTCAAGTAGTATGCTAAGACGAAAGGTCTTTTTGAGCATTTGAAAATATAAGAATTTTGCTAAGTGATATTTGTTAATTTCGGTTGGTGACCCTTTACAATTATTGTGGAAATCTGGGTTTTGCCCTCAGATGAGAACCAGGATCGTCCTACCAGTAGGTATCCTGGAGATGGTCGCGTAGTTAGACATACCTGACCGAAGTTGTGTTAGGAGGATCTTGCAGGGAGCGTGGAGATCACCCGGGTTTTATAATTTTGTAGCATGATCAGATTAGGTGGTTGTATAAGGACTAAATGTCTTTCTTTTGTGATTGTATTTATTTCATTTTGGAAGATTGTATCTATGCGTAAACTGTTTGATGTCTTTTCTTTTGATGGGCTCATGTTCCACTTTTTGATGTGACGTGGGGAAAGTTAAAATTCTTGTGGAAGTACTTTTGTACAGGTATGCCGAGAATACCCAGGGGTATGAGCTATGTCTGATAGGCCTCATAGCCCAGGTGTATTTTGATGTTTGAATATTTTGGATTTTTATTTCAAAAACTATTCTGCTGCTTATAAATATTTGTTGACTTTGTCGTTATGTTATGACTTAAATATTTATCCAAAAGTATTTCTTTATTGTATGAATTTGTTTAAAAAAAATATATACTCGCGCTGTTAAAAATCAGAGTGTTACATCATCACTATGTGATCATACCTTTGTGTTAATGTTCTAAGGATCTTTTCAATAACCACCACTTCAATTGTTGATTCACCATTTTTTTCATTTGATTAACAACAGCCTACATACGATTTAAGTAATCTACCACAAATTCATTTTCTTCCATCTGCAATAATTCGTATATCATTCTTAGCATTTGAAGCTTCATTTTCTTGGCCTTTTTCCCGCCGTATAGCACTTGACCAAGATCTCTCATGCCTCCTTTAATGTAGATGCTTTCAAAATCCTCTCAAAGTTGTTTGAATTCATGGGATTTAATTTTTTAAATACAATACTAATCTTCATAAAAAGATATATTATTAAACAGGTTTTACCTACAAAATAAATATGTTAAACTCTATTACAAAATATATATATATATATATATATATATATATATATATATATAAACAATAAAAATATTAATTTTTGCTTTGCATCTCAACATACTTGCCAAGAGATGTATTGAGGTTGCATAGTTGGAGAAGTGAAATCTCCATTCTCTACTCGAAGAGAAATAGAATAAATAAAAAAATTAATAATAAAGGTTAAGATTCAACACATGAGATTTTTTTTAGGGAATCCATTCCTTGTACTTGTACGTAGCTTTCATCATGAATAACTAAATGCCAATAAAATCACTTTCTCTTATTCTAAAAACTAAATAAATTGTAAACAATTTAATACTTTGAATTATCTATTTCAAAATTTGAAAATAATATATTTTATTGTCATCGTTTGAAGTAACATCACTCAAATCAAAATAATTTGTTGAAATTAAAAGTAGAAAAACTTGTCCCACTAATTTTATCGGTAGACATGACAAAAGGAACTGTCTTAAAATTGCTATTTTTGAGTTTTAAAATCTGTTTTGAAAAATCAATTTATGCCACTAAAGATATTATTAGATTGAGTCGCGGATTATGTCGTTTTATTTAAGACGTTTTGCATCACTGTCTAAATTGTGCAATACAAACTATCAACCACGATTTTCCCAAGACAAAACAGCTCAGATTCATGTATCGGAGTTCCACTGTATTGTAGAAAACTGTTCTATAATTACACCTAATATGATATTCAATAATGATTGTCCACTCGTAATATGGTATTGTGACCACTCAAAAGAAAGAGAATGAGAGAAATAGAGAAAAAAGTCTCATATTTCAGAGAATTTTTTATGTGGTTTTTCAACTAAATAGAACTCTCTATATTTTTAGAGAAAATCTGCAACTGGATGAGAGAAAAATGTGCGATCCATTAGACTAGATCCACATAAATGCGCTCTTCGAATTTGCCTAGGTTTTTGACCGGACAATGAACTGATTCTTGAGTCCACAACATAGCGAAAATAGCTAGGGTTTGACCAGGCAATCTAATTCACGAATTAGAGAAAGGAATGTTTACTCGGTGGAGGGCAGACACGTATACACCGTATCAATGAGAGAAAAATGCACACATTTATGAAAAATGATTTTTTTAATTATTTCAGATAAAAAAAAATAATACACCACTTGACTAGACCTAGGCCTAGGCCCGAGCTAGCCGGACGACGGCAACGACGCACACGCATAAGTGGTGGTCTATTTGCATGTGTTCTTCTCCTTCACAAAATTAGAGTACCCCTTGAGGCACATTCCAATTGTCATATCTCCAAATTATAAACATTACTAATGCGTGTCATCTCTCTTATGTGAGCCGTTCTTTTTTTCAATTCCCACCAGCTAACTCTCATTAATATCATTATTTTCAACAATCTCCTATCATCATTTCCAACAAGATATGAGGGTTCATTAAAATCCTCCACATCAATTAGAAAGGAAAGATAATAAACAAAAGTAAATTTTAAAGGTTGAGATTCAACGCATGAGTAAAAAAAATTGAGGGAATCTATTTCTCAAGTTTTTTTGTTCAAAAATCCATTTTTTTTAAATTATCAATATATTTATTTTTGAAAATTATATATCAATTTATTATATTTTAAGAAAATTCAAATTTACAATGACAATTTGGTGTTAAGTAAGAAATTATTTGACTTTTTTTTTAAATAGACAAGTCGCCTTTTGGAAAATAGACTTCTTACATTTAGTTTTAAGAAAAAAAACTTAACTGACAAAAAATATAATTAATATAATTTATTAAAACTCATTCATAAAAATCAATACAAATTTTATAAAAAAATACGTAGATGACTTGAATTATATGTAATATTTGAACAATGTTTTCGAATATCACCAATTAACCGACACATTTTTTTTTAATGTTTTTTTTCAGTTCTAATACATGTACTATTTGGATGCCATTTTTTAATCCTCCGTATTGTAGGATTGTAATACACTATTTCACCTTTATATGAGGTCAATTCATTCATTAGATATGGACGGAAACTCTTCTTTGTAGATGATAAATACATTAATAATTTTATATACGTCAGACAAATGTACTAAATATTTTTCACTAATGTAACAACATACAAAAATGACATATGAACAAAGTTTTCAGAGTCACACCATTTTTTTAAAATTTGCCTTAATGCAATATTGTTATTGTTTTTAAATACTAGTTGAACATAGATATCATTTAAAAATAAATTTGTATTTGTAAAAATCTTAACCAAATACAAAAATTGACGAGAATCAAAATAAATAAAAATATATATATTTTTAAACAATTTTATAAAACAAATGAGTTAAACTCTACCACTTTATATATATATATATATATATATATATATATAAACAATAAAAATATTGTACTTGAGCCAACAGATGTATTGAGGTTGTATAGTTGGAGAAATGGTATGAATCCTAATTTGTGGTGGGAATTAATCCTCTCATACACACGAGGATCTATTGAAATCTCCATACTCTACTCGATGAGAAAGACAAAGGGCAAGAAAATACTAGAAAAAGTAAATTTTAAAGATAAGATCCAAGTCCAACACATGAGAAAAATCTTTTTAAGGGAATCCATTTCCTTGTGCTTGTACGTACCCTTACATTATGAGTCATTAAATGCCAATAAAACCACTTTCTTTTTTTTTCAAAAACTAAATGATTGCAAACTTAATACTATGAATTATCAGATTTCAAAATTCGAAAACCTTTTAAGATTCTTTTCTTTTAAGTAATTTTAGACATTTAATTAATCAATTAAAACAATTAATATGGTTTACTACCTTTCTTCTACAATAATTAATTTATTTGTATAAAAATTATTTTAAAATAAATTAAATATTTAAAATTTTAACGTATTATTTTTTAATTATATCAATTAATTAATGTTAAATACATCTTTTTTAATACAATATTATTTACTATATATTTATGATATTAATAATATAATAATATGTAATAAAAATAATTTAATAAATGTAATGTTTTTTCTTTAATTTATATATTTTTTAATTTGTGTGAATGATCAAATAATTCATTATTATTAAACTTATGATTTTATTTTTTATAAATTATTCACAATTTAATATTTACTTAAAGAAAATTAGTCAATGAAATCTTCTCTATTTAGATAGAGAAAGAAAGACACAGTTTTTTTAAAAATTTAAATAAATAATAAAAAAAAATTGATATAACAATCATATCCCTTTTTGGGTCTTTCTCTTTCTAAACAAAGTTAAAAGATTTCCATAAAAAAATAAAACAATGATTTCATATTTTCTTTTATTAGAAACATGTGGAAGATCCCAGAAAAAAAATACTTGTTTGCTATCTAAAGGTAAATAATCATAATTCTTGGAGGATTAGATTTGTGTGGCCATTGTATCTTGCACCCCTTCACAAACAAACTATCTCCATCACCTTTTCTTAGTAATTTGTACTATAGCCACTCACCCCGAAACAACAAAACACTACCATTTTTCAAAAGGAAAATATTGAATAACTCTGCAAATAGAAAAGGACATTATAAAGTGATTTAGAATAATTTAAAAGAAATAAATAATAAAAGATATTTCATACAATTATCCATTTTTTTTTCTATTTTATCCTTTTTAAATAGAATTTCCACGTGACTTGAATTTTGGAGAGGAAGAAAAGTGACTTATTTCTCTTTTCAAATTAAAACAATGTGTAATTGATTTTACATGATCCAATTTTTTTTCAATTTTTTTAAAATCTTAAACATATAATACTTATATTAAAATATAAATTTAGTTATTCAACCTTTTCCTCTCTAAATCCCTCTAAAACTTAACTCTTAGACATATTGTAAAAGATATAAATCAAACTAAATAGGATTAGGATCCTTGGTTGTAAAAAAATCTCAAGGTTACACTTTTAGTGAATTATTACCAAATATTTGACACTTTTACTAACTAGACCCCCTGTTATTTAATGCAATGAACCTACCCTTATCCTCATCACCTAGTGATTCGTCTACTCATTTATGGTACTATAGTAGTACTATACAGACACTACTGCACGTTGCTTTTATTATTCATAACTGCACGTTGCTTTTATTTCAAACAAGACACATTTCTTCATCATACAAGCAATTCACAAATCACAATGACACATTTTTGTTGTTGTTGATAAAGTAACACAAGTCACGTTTTCATTTCTCATTCATTGATAAAGTAACAAGTCACATATTTTACACAAAATGTAGCCAAAACTAGCTAGCTACCATTTTTATCTAACTTCTATGTTGCACAATTTTCACTACTTCTAGACTAAAATTCATATTAAAAAAACACACAAAAAAACAAAAGGAAAATTCACCATAGACATTCCATTTATCCGAGTGAAAATCAACTTGAATTCCTTAAACAATGTCTCGAATTCGAGTCTTGTAGATAGAAGAACATGAATGAACGTTCACATTCACAGACATCATGAATAAAAAGATAATTCACTTGCCAAAACCTAGGTAAAATGGAATTTCAAGAAAGATTCCAATTAAGGACCTCATCAAAATCAGAAGAACCATACAAGATATCAGGAATATCAACAACTAAATGATCTGAATCAAGTGTTGATGCTTCATCAAAAGTGAGTTCAGAGAGGTAATCATTGTTGGAAGATGAAGGAGGAGGAGGAGGAAGATTAACTAAAACATTATCTTCCTTTTTGCACTCCCTTTTGACAGATGAAGAGAGAAAAGGACAATCTTGTTTGGTTGGTGTTGGGAAGGAATTGTCAAAGCTAAGAAACATGGAAGAGTGATCAGAAGGTGAAAGTGAATCCACTATGATTTCAGGGTTTAGCATGATTTTACATGTGTGGTGACCATAGTAGGTTGTTTTGTGAAGAGGTGGTTCCTCTTTAATTTTTTGCACTTGTTTTGTTGCTTTGCAACCTTGGTCATGTTTGTGAGTGCACCTGAAATAGTTTCTGCACAACACATACATATTGTTACAACAATCACAACTCTTGTTTAAAACAAAACAAAATTAATGTGTCTATTAAATAGATATATATACCTTGGAAAATCGTTGTTTAGAATCTTTTTTTGGCCATACTTTCTCCATTGATGACCATCTTCCACAGGAAATTCAGACTCCTTCTCCCATGTTTGTAAAATTTTTCTGAAATTTTTTATTACATATTCTAATCAATGGAGGATATGCAATAATATCTAAGTAAAGGACAATCCTAATTATACAACATATAGTCCTTTCAATTCATCACATGTGCATATGAATTATGATGATGATGAACAATAATTGATGGGGTCCAATATTAATCAAAATATTAATTAGTTTAAAATCAATAATCACATAAAATAACAAAGTATACTTTACATCATCTAAAAGTTCAAATATCAAGCAATCATGAGGAAGTGAAATTAAGTCAAGAAATAAAATTGGAAAAATAAATAAAAATTAACCAAATTAAACTTTTTTCTGGAAGAAAAATATAAAAAATGTAATTATATTCTAAAATAAAATTGTATAAACTGTACATTAATTTAGAAACATAGATGTTGAAGAAAAATTAGTAATTAGTAATAAATAATAAATAAAGATTATCGGAATCATTTATCCTAAAAATAATAGGGTTAAAAAAAAATGAATTACCTTCTTTTGTAACAGCCTCTTCTTTCCTTAACAATTGAACTTTTGCAATTACTCTCTAGAGAGTCCTCAGATTTGGTGAGTTGCAAATCAGAGACATCAAAGGATTGTGAAGTGGAAGGATTCTTCAAGAACAATAGAGAATTGGTAAAGGTCATAAGCACTTCCTTCAAAAGACGTTCAGCAAATGGTGTTGTTGTTGTTGATCCATTATTACTATTATTACTATCAATATCACCAGCTTCATTCATGACTTGTCTAAGTTGATTTGCAAGATTACGCCCTCTTAATAGCTCCTCAATTATCTTTCCACGACCATGACCTAGATTTTCATTTTCCATGTTTGAAATTGAAATTTCAGGATGATTTTATTACACTCTTTTTTCTCTCTCAAAAAACACACACATACACTGAGCTATTTCTATATATATAAAATATATATATAGGGGACCAAACTAAGGGGAGTGTAGGTATTTACGTGTTTATTTTTATAAGAAAAAAACAAAGGATAAATCAAGTTGTTGTTATATTTTGCACATGCTTCGAAGTTTAAAGGAACCTTGGTATGAAAATTCCAACCCATTAAATGTGCCAAATAAAGTTACAAGCGCTAGTGTAAAGCGTGTCGTACACAGTGATGAAGGATACACAACGTGTAACGAATCTGGCTTGGGATCCTCCTGTGGAGCGTGGAGGGAGAATAGCGCGTGGGTAATGAATCTTACGGAGGAGTGATGACGTCATCAAATTACATAGTCGGAGACGTCATGAGACACGTGGCGTTCTCTGGTTGGTGTTTGAGAGATATAATAGTCACCAATGGCTTAGCTGGTTTTGAGATAAAAGGTCTATTTTGCCCCCAAACTTGGAATTTTATTTTGTAATACAAAAACATTGAGATACAGACAAGGAAAGTTTAGTTTAAAATAGTTTGGATGCACAGTGTCGGCTTGGATAAGGATCAAATTTGGGGGCATCTATTTCTATTTTTGTCATAAAAAATAATCAAAAACAAGTACAGGAAGAAAATAAAATTCGATGGATGATCGAATGAGAAAGTATAAATGTGTTATATTAATGAGGGAGTTCGAATCTATAATTTTTTAATTCAAATATATATTTTTATAAATATTTATGTTTCTTTCTATAAATCAATTCATTTACACATTAGCCTTGTTATTTGATTCAATTTCATATAGAGATTATGACAATATTCATTATAAAAAATACATAAAATGTTTTGAATGTCTTTATTATGATTGTTGTGTCGTGGTAGTTAACAATCAACTGTAACATATTTTTTTGGATTATAAAATAAATAAAAAATAAGACTGAAAAATGAATAAATTTATTTAAGTCTAATTTGTTTTTCTTTACATTAAGCTTATTCTAAGGACGAATTTATTGGTAAATATAATTCAAATTAATTTGTAATTAGTTTAGTTAGAATATAGTTAGAAGTTAATTAAAATATAGTTATGAGTTTATTAAGTTTGTTGTAACTGATTTAGTAGAAAATTGTTTCTATAAAAGTCTTCAAAACCAAGAACAATATAAAATACTTAACTAAATTATTCTCCAGACAGTCTAGATTGATAATCAATCTTCGTTTTTTAAACTTTTTGTTTTCTTCTCTTTTCTTCTCAATTTCAATTCATCTCAATTATATAACATGTTCCAACAATTGGCATCAAGAGCTTGGATTCTAAACCTTGGGAAACACAAGTGCAAGTGTGAGGGGGAATAAAAAAAATTGGAAAACACAAGTGTGAGTGAAAGAAAAAGAAGACATGAATGTAGGAGGGTTTCCATTGAATCTACCAATTCCAGATGAGAAGAACTGTGAAAGGTGGTCTACATCAATGAGATCGTTGTTGGGAGCTCAAGAAGTGTTTGAGATTGTTCAAGAAGGCTATGAACAACTTGGTGCGAATCCAACATAAAGACAACAAACAACTTTCAAAGATTGCAAGAAAATAGATTGCAAGGCATTGTTTTACATCCAACAAAAGTGTGGATTCATATAATTTTGAAAGGATCTCAAAGATATCTACATCAAAAGAGGCATAGGATATCTTGGTGAAGTATTACATGGATGGTGAAAAAACCAAAAAGATTAAAATTCAAATGCTAAGAAGAAAGTATGAGTTACTACAAATGGAGAATAATGAGAATGTGATTGACTATTTCAATCGAGTGCAAACAATCACTAATCAGATGAAAGCCAATGGAGAAGTAATGAATGAGGTCGTGATCATTGAAAAGATTATGAGGACACTAACATAAATATATGATCCCATAGTCATGGCAATTGAAGAATTAAAGAATCTTGATACAATGAAGTTGAAAGATTTGAAAAGCTCCCTAGAAGCTCATGAATTAAGGGTAAAAGAAAGAGTATGGTACACACACAAACACAAGCACTACAAGCTCATATCAGCAAGAAGTCCAATCAAGATGGAATAAAAAACAAGAAGTGGAAGGGCAAGTCAAAATGGCACCAAAAATAGGATCAAGATGAGGAGGTTGAAGGAAGTCAGCAAAACAGTGATAATAAACGCAAGAAACCATTTGACAAGAAGAAGTTTGACAAAAAGAGGGTCCAATGTTATAATAGTAAAAAATATGGGCATTTTGCAGATCCAAGAAAGTACAAAGAGATGATGGTGAAACTCAACTGGCCCAGGCAGATAGTTTTGACTTAGATGGGTAGGTTTCCAGGTACAAGGCTAAACTTATAACAAAGGGATTTTTGCAAAAACATGAGTTGGACTATGATGAGGTATTTGCCCTAGTAGCTAGAATTGAAACAATAAGGATGGTAGTCTCAATGGCTAGCTACAAAGGTTGGTCTATGCATCAACTGGATGTTAAATTAGCCTTCCTCAATGGATCACTAGAGGAGAAGGTGTATATGAAGCAGCCACCTGGATCTGTGAAAACAGGAAAAGAAGATCATGTGTACAAATTGAAGAAAGCCTTATATGGCCTGAAGCAAGCTCCTAGGGCTTGGAACAAGAGGATTGACAGATTCCTCATAGAGCAGCAATTTAAAAAGTGTGTGAATGAGCATGTAGTTTATGTCAAGAAGGGAGCAGCAGCACCTGCACTACTGATATGCCTTTATGTTGATGATTTACTACTGACTAACAATGATGAAGTGAAAATCAAGGAGTTCAAAATCAAAATGGAAAAGGAATTTGAGATGACTGATTTAGGCATGCTGGCATATTTCCTTAGTATTGAGTTTGAAACCAGAAAAAATGGAATTTTTATGCATAAAAAAAAGTATGCAAGTGATGTATTAAAAAAGTTTAAAATGCAAGAGTGCAATGGAAGCAACAACCCATCAGAATCAGGGTTGGTGTTGTTCAAAGAGGGCAATGATGAGTTGATTGATCCTACAACCTTCAAGAAAATTGTACGATCCCTAAGATATTTGTGCAACACTAGGCCATATATCTCATATAGTGTTGGGTTGATTAGTAGGTACATGGAGAAGTCTAGGACATCACACTACATGGCATCAAAAAGGATCTTGAGATACATAAAGGCGACCATTGAGCTTGGTCTCTTATATACCACAAAACTGAATGAAGATGAAGTTGAACTTATTGGCTTCACTGATGCTGATTGGTGTGGAGATACATATGACAGAAAAAGTACCACGGGATATGTATTTACAATCAATAACTCACCAATCTCATGGGGCTCAAAGAAGCAAAAAATAGTAGCATTGTCCACATGTGAAACTAAATATGTGGCTGCATCTATGGGAGCATGTCAAGCTATGTGGCTGGTAGAGTTAATGGCAAAATTGGGACTAAGAAGCAATGATGCAGTGAAGATGAAGATAGATAATAAATCAGCTATAGACGTAACAAGACATCCTAATGTTCATAGAAGAAGCAAACACATAGAAACGAGATTCCATTTCCTAAGGGATCAAGTAAGGAAGGGCAAGATAAAGCTGGAACACTGCAATACAAATAATCAAAAGGCTGACATCTTAACCAAAAGCTTGAAGATAGTGAAATTCCAAGAGATAAGGAACAAACTTAGATTAACAACAAATTGAATCATTTTATATTATGGAGCATGTTAAATGTAATTCAAATTGATTTATAATTAGTTAGTTAGAATATGATTAGAAGTTAGTTAGAATATAGTTAGAAGTTTGTTAAGTTTGTCGTAATTGATTCAGTAGAAAACTGTTTCTATAAAAATCTTTAAAATAAAGAACAATATAAAATGCTTAACCAGATTATTCTCCAGATTGATAATCAATCTCTTTATTTTTGAACTTTATTTTTTCTTCTATTTTCTTCTCAATTTCAATTCCTCTCAATTATACAACTTGTTCCAACACTTATGTTAGGTCTTGTGCAAGCAAGTTTCTTTTTACATTTTTTCTTAATTGAATGTGGTAATAATATAATATAGTCTTTAAATATATTAAAATTACAAAAACATATTTAATTATAATCTTTTTAATCTTTAAAGGATTAATATAGTCCTTCAATGTATTTTTTTTAATTAAATTTAGTTTAAAGAATTAAAATTAATAAAAAAGATATTTGAGATTTGATAAATTTTACATATCATGTTAGTGACAACGTATCATACATTTTGACATTTGAGATATATAATGTCCACTACTAAAAAAACTTATGTCCATTCCTTTGTTATGCCGAAAAACTCATATAATGCTAATAGAGATATAATAAATTACTACTAACAAAGTTTCTTAAGGTGGTAATGAACTCACTCCCTTCTTGAATATAAGTCAACTCAACCATAATTGATTTTACCTTATTTTTTACCATAGGTAATATTTTTTATTAAAATTGTGGTTTTTAAGGGAATGAAATTTAATAATATGGGGTTTGATCGAAAGAAAATAATTATTAATTAAAAATTATTTTTATAAGATTTCAAACTTAAATTCTCTATAATAATTTATTTTAACTATAGTTTATAGGTTATTAACTATTAGAGTTTAATAACATATTTAGTTTCACGAGTTTAATAACTTATCTAGTTTCGCATGCTCAGGTTATTTAACATAACAAAATCCCATAAATGAAACTATAACAAGCCTCTCAGAATCATTTATTATTATGTTTGATCCGCCATTCATGGCCGTGCACATGAACATTAGATCTTTTTGTGTCAACTAGTACAGACACACACATAAATATATAAACACGTGCTCTTTTTTATGGTACAATGTGTCCACTATGTATAATATTATGTATAATATTTGTTTTAATTTAGTTCACTTACTTCAGATTCATAATTGTTATATATAAAATTCAATAGTTGAATTTCACAGTTGTTACATATTTAAATTAATTAATTAATTAAATTAGTTAATTATGTTTGCTAATTAGTTAGTTATTATATATAAGTGTTTGTAACTATTAATGTAATTAATTATTTTAATTACCAATGTTATTTAAATTTTTTTATTTATTTCTTATCAATTATTTAAATCAATAATTATTATAATATAATATAAAAGAGCTAATTATACTATTATCTTTTCTTTCTCATTTGATTATTGGGTAATTTGTTTTTTTTTTTTAATCTCTTTTCTCCATTTAATGCTAGTTCTTTTTTTCCTATCAAATTTCAAGTTAGAATTATCTCATCACCATTAGGGTCGTCAATTGAGGCGTGCAACTAAAACATTGGTACATGACCCCCAATTAAGGAGGACCTCAATTTTTTATTATCTTATATCTTAACATTTATATTGGTATCTTTAATTTTGTATATTGAACATTTTAAAATTTTATATTTACACATTATGCTTATAATAAATAGTCAGTTTTTCATCACTGAGTCTGTGATAGTAGTTGCAATTTACCAGTCGCCACCATCAACCGTCAAATGTTATAATCATAAAAGTCTTGACATTAGAGTTTTGTGATTGTAGAGACCCAATTTTTAAATTCGACCAAAGCCTCCAAAAATATTAAGACGATCATTATCATCATGATGATGATAACAAAATAAAATAAAAAACCATCAAATAATGGTCATTAAAGCAACATATTTTTCAACAAAACTTTACTAAAACCCAAGACTTCTTCAATGTTTTGATAGTTACTTTGCATCAACATCAACAACTCTCATCAAATAAGGAAAAAAATGAAATCAAGTGCATTTGTTGAAGATTTTTCAAGAACACTGGTGACAAAATTATATCTTTTCAGCCAAATCACCGTTAACAAAATGCAAGGAAAGATCTTGCATGGAAGAGTAGACTCTAGATTCAACACTTATCAACAACAACAAAACAAGATTATTCTTGTTTCAAGAAATAAAAAATCCATAATTGATTTCTCAATTAGAATTTCAAGCTAATTTTTATCAAGAAATTATGCATCATATTCTGGTCAAAAGAAAGAAAAATAAGGAAAGAGAATATCTTGTATGGAGGTGTAGATTTGATTCAACACCTACTACAAAAAAAGGAAAGAAGCAAAATTGCATTAAAATCTTTCTTGTTCTTATTTCAAGAGAAGAATAAATTTTTCAACAGTAAAAATCTTTTAGTCGTTGTATTTTTGGCATTCAAAAATCTTTTAGTAGGTGTATTTTTAGCATTAAAAAATCTTTGTCAATGTATTTTCTAAATTCAAAATCTTTTAATCGACATATTTCGACGATTCCATATTCTTTGTAATCAATGTCTTTTTTGACACTTTTTTTCTTGACATTTTTTTAGATTGAAATGTAATAAACACATTCTAGTTCGAGACAAATATTAGATATCTTAGTAGGTAAATTAGTTAAGTTGGTTGGTAGTTAGCTATACTAGCTAATTAATTATTTTACACTAGTTAATTATTTATCTAATTTACTATATAAGTGTTTGTAACCCTTATGTAAATTCTTTCAATTATCAATATCATTCAATTTACTTTGCTCTATTTATCTCTTATTAATGGCTTAAATGAAGAATCGTAAAAGAGTTAGAACAAAAAGTTAGCATGGAAACCGTTATTAAAAAGTGCAAAGATCTAAGCGTCAAATTCAAACAAGCAACTTTGAAGATCGAAACAACAAAAGTTCAAGCAAAATATGAGGTACCAAGATTTCATAGACAAATGGAAACATGGGTTTTCAAATGTTGAAACTTATAAAATTTTATGTATTAGAAACTTGATAAATAAGCTAAAGCAGTTAAGGAAGTAGAAAGAAAAACATATCCGGCATGCTCAAGAAGGACCAGGCGGACAATTCATTCGAAAAATTGTTTGAAAAATATACACATCCACCTTGTTCATATTCTTAATCTTATTGATTTTTTGAATGTTAATGTGTGTTTATATTTTTAATTAATTCAATTTTTTTTCTTATAACTTTACTTTTTTTTGTTTATTATTTTATAATTCTCACTTTGGTTTTTAACAACTAGTGAGTAGATTTCATAAATCTATCAACTTAAAACATGTAAGGATCTAATTTGAGTCTTAATTAATGATCACAATTCATTTATTGAGATTTTAAATTTCAATATCAGCAAAAATATTATGTTATCTGAACGCATTTTAATTTCATGTTAAATATTCATGTTGGATTTTTTAAACTTAATTTTTTTTAATGTTTACAACGGTAACTTTTTACATAAAAAAATATAGTTAAATTGATAGTTACTTTCAAAATTCTCTTTGAAGTAGTAATGTCGATTTACAAGCAAAGGGATTTGAATTGTAAATGTTTCTATTTAAAAATTCTTAAAAAACTTAAGGATTTAACTCAAGAATGGTATTGGTTAAGAAAATACAAAACGAAGAACGTTCGTGGTTTTTTTTTTCCAGAAAATGGAGAACGTTCTTGGTTAGCTGAAAAAAACATAATTTCAGTTTATATTTTAATTCAAATAATTAATCAGGCTTAATAAATAAGGAGATAAGAGAAATAATACCACACAAGGATGTATCCTGGTTCACTCAATTTGGGTTACGTCCAACTCTCACAGATATTAGTTTTTCTACTAAATATTTAAAACAAAGAACCTTCTTGATTTTATAACACCTAATTCAAATCAACTTTGATCTGTTACAAGCTTTATTTCCTTCTACTCAGAAAGAGAATTAATCAATTCACCTATTAGCCTTGATAGAATTTCTAACAATCTTTTTAAACTATACTAAACTCTTATAGTTTGAGTTTTACAATAATGATGAGATTATTTTGAAAGAATCTGAGATGTCTCAACTCTTGTTTGAGAGTCAATTCTTTACAAAGGATTCAGTACAATAATAAAAAAGTAATATGTATAATCAAAACTGAATCTTTCTTTGGAAAAATGAGAACTTCAAGTATATGAATGTGAATGATTTCTAAGACTTGATAGCACTTGAACTTCTGCTTTTGTTCCTGAGCATTAGCCTTTCTTTTATAGGCGTTTTGGAGCATTTAATGATGATCAAAAGAGTTGTTGGTAGTGATATGTGTTTTTGACCAAAACTAATATATGTGAATAAGAATATTCAACCTTTGAATATATTTTTGAAATCTGTTTGACTGGACTGGTTTACTCGTTCTTGATTAGTTTAATGATCCTTCATACTTCTCGTAAAATTTGTTGATGTCATATCTTTGATACGAAGATTCGATTTTGTTGAAAATAGTTTTAAGAATGATGATGAACTTTTGCAGATGTATATAGATCAATATTGAACTTCTGCAGAAATGGAGATTGATAATCAATCTAGACTGTCAGTTATTGAATTTTCTGGAGATTGATGATCAATCTTGAGGTTCAATGTTTAGTCATTCTGGATGACTTCCTGATCAATCTGGATGAATTTATATGGACCAAGATTGATTAACTTTCTTGATAGTTAAGCTGAAGAATGTTCATACTTGTTTTAACTTGCTTGATTCACGAGCTTTTATCTTTGTGATTCAAATGCCTTCTTTGACTATAATGGATCCTACTTGTTCCTTGTCAAGTACTCATAATATTAGCATGAAATTCAGAGGCAAAATTTTTATTGAACCAGTGGAAATTGATTTATCTTTATGTTGTACTGATCAGTCTTGATTTTGGAAAACATTCTCTATTTTATCCAGAATTTTCTTGTTTCTTTATCTATTCAGTTTTTATCTGATTTATTTGATTTGCTTGATTTCTATCTTTAAATTAATTCACTCAAAAGTACAAGTTAAATTAACATAACATTTAAGAATCATAATTTATATTCTTAATTAACTTTTGTTTATTTTCATCAAAACTTTAATTTGAGAGTTTGTATTAACACTCTTTGTTTATGGTATACTTATTTTTTAAGAATATTTCTTGTAGTATCTTTTAAAATATGAATTCACTAATTAAATATTATGCAGTTAATGAACTTTAGTTAAAGTCGTACTCTTTGGGAGAATACGACTTCTAATTTTAGTTGGAATAATCATTGGTTAGGTTTTATTAGAGATGGTAAAAAAAATTAGTATCAAAACATCCAAAATCAGCAATAGTTACGAGATTGGTAGTTTAATGAATATTTTAGAGGATAAAGATATTTCAATATTCATTAAGACGAATGTTCATTTTAATAAGCCAAAATATATTAATAGATGATTATTCAAAGCACAAACCGTACAAAAAATAATATAAAATAGTTACATCAATATGTAATTGAAACGAAGTTTAAGAATTTACTCAAACAACAATCAAACTCAAATATAAAGACCATGAACATCGGTGCCAAAACATGCCAAAACAAGCAAGTGAATTGTTTCGCCGAAGACTAAAATTGGAAAGAAAAAAAAAAATCCCTTTAACTTTGCTTTGATCCATGACTAAGATTGAAATTTAATGCGCTCTACAATTGGAACAACATTATTTTCGTATTTGATTAAAGCTATGTCGATTATGTTCCTTCCACATGGTTCAAATACACGACAACCAAATCACATGTAGTTTTTGCCTTGATGGGTTGTTACTAACAACTAGACCCTCAAATTATTGAGCACGGGCAAAAGTATGGTTATGTAAAGCATCTTGAACTCCCAACCAAGCCAACATATGTGACCAGATGCAACCAAAAATTTGACATAGAAAAAAATAAATAATGTAGTAATTTATTCTTCTCACATCCTTCAACACATATGGTACACTGATAATTCAAAACTCCATGCTTTGTAAAGTTGTTTTTAGTTGGAATCTGATTGTCAAAGAGACGCCAAGTAAAACATAACACTTTAAAAGAAACCAATTTGTTCCAAATAAAGATGCTAGATGGTGAATTATCAGCTCTTGAGTCTTGTGACATAAGATGATACATTTCTTTAATTGATTATTGATCATCGTACACGTTTCGTCAAATCCACTTGTCAACAACATTGTCCTACATAACAAAAATTTCTAACAGCATAATAAAATCCAAAACTAAATTCACCTCTCACACAAACAAAAACATTTCTACATTCCATGCAACTTCACCGACCTTACACCCACGATTATACATCTTCACTACCGAAATGTTTTCGTCCACTACCAATTTGAACAAACTCCCAACTTTATCACACAATTTAGGTTGGTTGTGTCATTTCTTGCCATGAAATCACACCCTATAAATAAAACTTTGATCTTTCTTTTTATCTAAATGAGTGGTTTTTACATAAATTTATTTTTTCTTTCATGTTTTGTCTTTGATTTCATCTCCTAAATGCAACTTTATTTTGTTTGTCATCTTGATGCGGCGCTGTTTGTTTTTTATCTTGTTGTAGCGTTCGTTTGGATCAGATTGATATATTTGCTTCGATCCACTAATCAATGGTTGTGGTGCCTTCAATCTTACATATTCAAATGAGACATATCTTACATATTCAAATGAGACATATCTTACATATTCAAATGAGACATGTATATTTCGAACACTTTAGTTTTATCAGTTTTATTAGTATTTTTCTGTTTTATACTATTAATTTGAATAATTTATATTTGTTTGCATTTTGATTTTCTTTTTTTTATCTGTGAGCAGACGTAGGCTTGTCCATTTTATACCCGTATCAGCTTTTTTTTCTAAATATTGTTTACACCTAAGATGTATAATAATTAATATTAATGACTTATTTCAAGTAAATATGCTTTGGATATTTATAAAATTATCTTCAAATTTTATTATTTTCTTCCTAATATTTTAAATTTAAATTAAGAGTTTAATGTTTATACATTAACAGTGTAAAAGGAAAATATATGGTCAATTAATCATGATCAATATGAGTAATTTTATAAGTAGTTATGAAAAAAAATCATATGATATTAACAATTGTGATTGATTGAGAGTGTAACAAATTTTTACACTGATAATGTATATAAATTAAAATTTTAAATCAATGTGTATTAGTTTCTTTACTAATCCTAATATTTAGATATTTTAAATTTAAATCAATGTGTATTAGTTTTGTTTATTATAGATGGTGTATTAAAGATAGTTCTGGTTGTATTTTTTGTATAAAAAATTGAATAAAGAAAACTCTAACAAATCTTGATTTCATTGTAAGGATTTGTAACACCAACTTAGAAAAGTAACACAACATCGTAATTTCATGGTTTTTTTATTGAATTATACATTTCTTAAACACTAAAATTTAAGATTTAATTTTATACGATTTTGATGACATACAAGAGAGACATT
>JBBPBT010000941.1:828349-855577 GCA_037974875.1 Cicer bijugum | reverse complement strand
CTAAAAATTATAAACTTACATGCCTTATGATATCAAATTTATCTACCACTTAGTAGGTATAATAATCAAAATGGTATAATGACTTTCAAAGGTTATATGTGCTAAACTTACATCTTATAAAAGAAACTATTGATTAAAATAAAATAAAATAAAATAAAAACTAAGAAATTAGAACTTCTAAAATTCTTATAAAAAAATTCATATTTTGTTTTTTGAAAGGTCGTAATACTTATCTTGATATAAACCTATCATAATAGCTTATGGAATGAAATTTAGGGATCATGATGGGAAATAAAAGGATCCATTTGATATATATTTTAAAAAAATGATTTTGGTATTTTATAATTTAGAGATTATCTTTTAAATATTTTAAAAAAGTTGTTTTGTATTTATTTATAATAGTGAAGTATTATTTTTTAAATAATTAATTGTAAAAAATGATTTATTTTGATAAGCTACTAAAAATAACTTTTCATTTAAAACAATTTTTAGATTTTTTTTCCAGTTTTTTTTTTAAATTTCATAAATTGATGCAAACTTTCAAAAAAAAATTAAATTACCAATTTATTAAAAAAAGATTATAACAAACGATCATTAATCTTCATTCGGGCAATTGCAAAACAATTTAGAAATATGGATGCTTTAAACATTTTGAAGTATTAGCTGCTTGTTCAATTGCTCCTTACTCGACTCAATGTGAGGATTGCTGTTCAATCCCCGTAGAACATGCGAATTATTGTTATGCAAAGCATAGAACACGCACTTAGAAACAGGGGCGTTTTTAACCTGTGACCTAAATCTCGTCGTATTCAAAGACCCAAAGCTTATGGAGAGACTTTTTGAGCCAATACAGTGCAGAGGGGTAGTTTCCTACCCAAAACACTCTCCTTTGTCCTTACTCGTCTATTTCCTTTAAACAATTAAAAAGTTCTTAACTCACGTCACAATTCATTCTGCGCTGTTTTCCCAGTTCCCATTACTCTTTTTTCTATGTATCCCCATCACTTAGTCAACAAAAAAATATTAGTATTTCTTTTTTAGCATAGTCCAAATAAAATCTACCATGCATCAATTGGTAAATCAGGACACAGACTAATCTGCAGTCAAATATTCTTTTGAAAAGTCTTTCAAAGAATGAAAGAGCGTTTCGTGACCCATGAATTCTTGTTCGTTTCTAAGTTGCCAAATGAAAAGTACTTTCGGAGGAACTAAACATATTCTTTCTGGTTTAGTGTTCTTCCTTATAATACTATTTTTCCATTGACAACGGAGAAACTAACAAACCCTTTTTCCCAGATTACATTCACACTCCTCAAAGGCCTTCAAATTATAAAAATAAAAAAATAAAAAAAAATAAAAATGCATCTTTAATGAGACTTGCATTTGGAGGGTTGACTGGAAAGTTAGACCAGAAAAAAAATTGACAATGCAAAAAGGGATTGCAAGGTTTATGAAAATTACCTTTTATCTTTCCTTAAATTTTATGTTTTCTTGAGACATTCTCTTAAAATACCTTTTTAAACCTGATTTTTACAGAACTATTGTACACTTAGTTGCGTTCTACGCTCTCACACACCTCTCTATGGACCCCATGGATCATAATCATAATCGTCTCTGCATTATCCCACTGAAAAAATTCCCCCCATAGCTGGAGATGCCTTAGCGTGAGCCCATTCCAACCTTCAACTCATATTTACTTTTCTGGCTGGAGGCATTTGAAAAGCCAGCAAGCTAATTATTAGCTATGGCATCTTGATTTATCATATGATTTCTCCAAGAGGTCAGGCTACTATGTAGAATATCAAGCATTTGTCTTATATCAATGCAATCTGCTTCTGCAACTCATCTGGAAAATTCAGACCACAAAAGATCAGGATCAAGCACAGATTTCAACAATTTAAGACTGTCGTCATGTAGAAGTGTGTGCAAAACATTCTTCACTAGGCATCTATATATAGACACACAAGTGTTGTCAATTGCATATCACCAAAAATAGCGATTGTTGAAATTTCGCTATGTTAAAGTGTATTAGTTCTGCAATAGCAGCTATTAGAAAATACTTTGTACTAAATAGCTTGTCGCAAAGCACTAACGATTTGTTCAAATTTCGCTATGGTATAGCGGCTATTTGACAACACTATGACACACAATGATACATACACTTGTATAATCATAACAAGCACTAATGGTATCAAAATTTCGAATAAACATAAACTTCCATAAATATTGAAAGCAAATCCAATTCAATTCAAACAATAATAATCACACCAAAAAACCCAAAAACAGAGCAAAACCAATTTTTTAATTAGATTGGCTTTCAAATCCAATCTTGAAAACCAAACAAATCCAATCCAAACTTAACTTTCAGGCACACACATTTGCATATATACATAATATACAATTTTACCTATAAAATAATTACATCACTCGTATAACTGAGTGCTTGTGCTTATGGCAGAAATAAAACTCAATGCTGGATCAAAAAATAAACCAAGCACTGTTTAATTTTAGTTTAAGAAATACTCCCTCCAGACTTAATTTCAACAGTGTTGAAGTGACCACTAAACCCAAAGAAACCGATGCAAATAATATAGTGTCACAAAACAGAGGGAAAACCCATAATAAAAGTAACAAGAGAGAAACCGTTCCCTTACCTGGTAATTTGTAAAACCAACTGCCACAAGAATGCATTGTGATGGACAAATACAAGGGAAGCCATTTCGAGATTGCTTTAGTTTATGTAAGTGGCATGAGAGTAACACAAGTTAACTGGAATCTTGTTGCCTTGACTGCAAGCGATTATGTCGTTTTCTCAATAACTCAGCTTCTCTTGCTATCTGGATATCTGAAGGCCAGAAGATTTGGTAAACAACTTTGCAAGTAAAGCGAGGTAGCAATGCCACGATTATTATAAGCAAAATTGTTATCCAGTATGTAGGGGACCTTGCCAGATGATAAATAGTCCTGCAAAGATTTTGAGACACGTTATACTATAACCCAAGGTACTTCTATATTAATAATACAGAATACCTATTGTAGGACACATGTAACTAACCAGTAATTAGGAAAGGCAGGTATGGAATCCAATATCACCATGCAACCATATGTTATGATTATGGATCCCCAGACAGCAAGATGAGTAATTAAGAGCCAACGGTTGATGTCCATAGCCAGGTGTGCATTTACAAGGATAACAACTGCAATTGTCCACAAGCTTCCCATGCTCCATATATCAATCGAACTATCCTTATAGGTGAACAACGGCGTGTAAAAGAGAACAAGGCTCTGCCATACTGTGTCAATCATTGTGATCCAAAATAATTGCATATTATAAGCTTCTTGCCTGTAACCAGTACCATACAGTTTCGGATACTGCAAAAGTGTCTTATGACTCAAGTCTTTGTCCAAAATGCCAACAAAAATTGTGGGTACAGATGTGTATATCACAGAATAGAATACACTACTCCAATCTGTTAATGCAGAAGTTGTAGAAAAAGCCGTGCATAATATATACCTATAGACAAGGAAGACAATATATTAAAATGATTAAAATTTCATAAAACCTGCAACTAATATTAAAATCCAATAACTTCTTTAGACCCAAAATTTATGATACACCCTATCTATCTTTTTAATCTCAGATAGCAGCACATAGCGCCAGACCCCCAAACCGCTACAGCAGTATTGTGGATGGTGGGATAGCCGCTATCGCAAAGGCTAAAAATCAGCTTACAAAATAAAAATCAATCCCAATCAGATACATATATACTTAAAAATAGTAAAATACACAAATTAAAGGGGATAATCATACATAATAACTATAATTAATTTTGTTCATTTATCACTAACGTTAAAAATCATAATTATTATAATTCTAAAATTAATCAAAACTGAGGTTGGTATTTTAATGAAGAGGCCATTGTTGAGTGCAAGCAGAGGTGAAACTGAAAACAGAGGTAGAGGTGAAAGATATGTTTACAAGCAGAACAGAGAGGACAAGAACGCGAACGCAGAGACAGAACACAGAGAAGCAACACATACACATGACGGTTTGTTTTACGCAGAGAAGCACAGTAGCGGCATCGTGAAGGAGACTGAAAACCACGTGGTATTTTAAACAATAAAAAATCAGGTCACTTAAAGAGCATGAAATGACAATTAGACCCTTAAAAAGCAAGATTTTAAAAAAGGGACATTTCTGGAGTTTCCCTTGGGAACCGTAATAGTGGGTAAGATAGCAAGTTCGGGCTGCTATTTGCGGCCGCCATCGCTGCTTCCATTGAAGACGGTTTGCTGGCCCAAAGCATGGTGCCAGACCACTGCACTGCGACGCGATTCCACTATAGCGTGCTATCGCAGTGCTATTGAGTATTGACAACATAGCACCCTATATATTATACATTTCAACACGGATAGCCAGAACATCGAGAGGGAATAAATTTGTCAGTTTCAGACATGCTGGCACTAGAATATAACAAGTGTACAACTTAAACCATGTTTTTTTCCCACAAGATGGAAATATCAGTTAAAATATTGAAAAAAGCTGTTAATTACCTGCCCGCAACTAGTCATAAGCAGAAATAATAAAAACAATGAAAGAGAAATTCATATAAACACGGGGAAATCAACCATAGTATCCAAAATATAAATCCACACATACCAGAACAACATCAACACAAAGACAGCATTGCGGTAGAAGTTGTACAGAACTAAATAACCAACACGCTGATAATTCCAGTGGCCGTGAACAAGAAGTAATCTTTTCAAAAACTGAAATTGTCCCATAGCAAAATCTGATGCCATCACTGCTTGGCGTCCTTCTTGCCCACATATTCCAACACCGACATCTGCCATTTGGATCATTGACACATCGTTGGCCCCTGTCAGGTATTCCCAAAAAAGATTATTAAGCTTATATCAAGTCAAATCTTATTTTAAAGTGCATCAACAAATACTAACTTAAACATGATGGCTTCAGCTTACAGGAACATTATCATCAACCATCAACCAGACCCCTGAATTCAAATGCAAATTGAGGGCAATTTTATAGTAGTATAAGGAACTTACCATCGCCTATGGCCAGGGTCATATCATCTGTGCGGCTCTTTATCAGATCAACAATTCCAGCCTTCTGCAAGGGTGCAACACGACAACACAGTACAACCTTACAGGAAGTTGCAAGGTCAAAAAGCTGTTGAAAGAAAAAGCAAGTCAGTATATGTTTACCCCTAAGTTTTAACAGCTCAAATCTGAAGCAGTAGTATATGCACCTACAACAACTCAAACGGAAAAGGCATGTTTTAGATGTCCAATAAAGATATCTATTCCAAAAAAAATGTCTAATGGTGAAGGATAGTTTTACCTCTGACTCCAGATCCTTCTCTAAAATATAAACCAAACTGTTCCCATCAATTATGAGTGCCAATGAAGTATTAGTTCCTTCTTCCTTTCCCGGATTCCACTTGGGCAAACTCATTGACTTTGAACCATTGGGAAGATCAAGATCACCATCTTCAGCACTGGTTTTATGCTTCAGATTCTGATACTCTCTACTTGAAGATCTCACACCATATTTGGCTATTGCATCGCCCAAAAGATTTCTGCATTCCTCCTCTGAGGTGCCATTTATAATAATTTGCTGCATATCTGCACTCAGAAGTTTGCAGGAAAGGCCAATTGAAATTGCTGTCTCTTGTTTATCACCTGTAAGAACCCAGACCTTGATTCCAGCTTGCCGCAGAGACTCAATGGCTTCTGGTACACCTTCTTGCAGCTTGTCCTCAATTCCAGTTGCTCCAAGTAGATTTAAATTGCATTCTATAAGACCTGCCGTGTGACGTAGTTTAGTAGCTCTGTCGGTTAACGCGGTGCTTGCTTCTTCGTACCTGCTTTGCCACTCCCTAAGTTCAGCATCAGAAAGACTTCTAGAGGCAACTACAAGGGTGCGCAAACCTTGTGAAGAATATTCACTCAAATGGCTCTGAGTTGCTTGCAATAAGCTATTGCTGCTCTCACTACCATTTGCCAAAATGCTAAACATTGAAGTATCGGCGCCTTTGACTAGCACCTTTACAACATTGTCAGGAAACCTAATAACAACGGACATCCGCTTTCGAACACTATCAAACTCATGCAGGCCCAATACGTCCAATCTATATACACAGACATAGTAAAGTTACTGAATATTCTAAATGTAGGTTACATACAAAGTACAAAACTGAACTAGAACATCCAATGTACATAATACAGTTTCATCAATCATGCATTCTACTATTGTTTAAACAAAGTATAAAACGTAGTAACACATCCCAAAGGAAGTCACGGTCTACCTGAGTTTCTCACCGTTGATGTCAATAACAATATGTCCAGATGTCCGTTCAAAAAGAGTATATCCATATGCAGAGGCTGCAGAAACTAGAGCTTGTTCATCCGGGGATTCTCCCTGGTAATCAATGCATTTGACAAATTCGTCTGATTTACTTGTTCCACAACCAGAAAATACACCATCACTAAGAATAGGAATCACAGTATTACAAGCAGCCAATGTAAGAAAAAACTCATGGGCAGTTATCCTTTCATCTCTATTTGAGTTTTTATGCAACATAATCATTAGTTTGGGATCAACTGCAATTTCAGATTTGAGCTTCCATCTCTGTTTAGGAATATCGGCTGCTGCAAAACATCACAAAAAATCTAGCGATAAGAACTACAACTCATTATTAGAGATGGTTTCTGTTAAGAACTGACACATTCTGACTCAAATTAAGATGTAAACAAATTACTGAAGAGCATAGCAATTTCATGAAATAAGTATGCAAGCAAAATGAAATTGTATACGGGAAAGAAAACCATCAGCTAATTCATAGGAAGCTTTTTTCCCTCATACAGTAATTATAGGTCGGGCTTTATATATTCACACAGTGACAGCATTATCACTAGGTCCATCCCAGAATCAATTAGAAGTATTAACTTGAAAATGACAATTAAAGAGCACATTTTATATTGGCACCAATTCTCATCAACCTGTCCAGCAAACTAACCCTTACCATAAACCAAAGCAGTCAAAAAGCATAACATATGCATTTCACAGTTTTATATGAGAAATCAACTCATTATCTCAAACACACAAATATTAAGAATTTCAGTGACAAGGATTTCAAACTGCAACAGCGAGATAAGAGACAATGGCACTGCACAGCAACATTAAGCTGTCTAAAGTTACATAATTATCTCAAGGGGAGATCAAATACCTGAATTATTATCAGCAGTAAGCAAGGAGCTCCCATAATTCTTCCCATTTACACTAGCCCTCCGGAATTCCATCTTGTTTTCAGTTAATGTTCCTGTTTTGTCTGAAAATACATAGCGTATTTGACCCAAATCTTCATTTATATTTAATGATCTACACTGAAACCTTGAACCAGAGCTAGCGTCATACATATCCAAGTCTTCAATCATGAAGTATGACTGACCCAATCTAACTAACTCCATTGTGATGTAAAGAGATATGGGTATCATTATCTGAAACACTATAACAGAACTCAAAAAGGAGAAAAACGCTTCCATTGGTATCCCATAATACTTATATTTCTTTCCATTATCCAGGCCATTGTTGAGGTATCTTTTTCTGTAGTAAGGCAAGGTATCAAGCTGGTTTTTGTGGCGTACCAGCCAAAGACACATCCCAAGGGCCACAACCAAACACATGATAAACAGAAAAATTGACAACCAAAGGGTTTCTCTATTCATATAACATTCCAGTCTGCTTCTCTTTGAAGGAGAAGCCGCACTGTTCAGCATGGCTTTTGTTTCCTGTCCTGCATAAACCACAACACCAATTATCCAATCCGTGTTCTTCAGTTGGCAACCTCGCAGGACAATGTTTGACTGGCTAAGGGAAAACTTAATTCCATTGAACTCTATATTAGCTGTGAACTCATAAATATTCCGGTTCGGCTGCTCACATCTAATAATACCAGAAACATCACAAACCTCTGACGATACTGCAAAAGCCGTTTCCTGCTTGGCGTACCTCGTCTTCAAATTCGATTCTCCATCCAAATTCATTGTCTGAATATAGGCGAGCCCACTTGGATCGCTTGTCCCCAATAAGACCATATCAGCAGGAATGGTCTCATCAGCAAAGATCTTAACAACCTCACCAGCCTGAATCTTTTTCCATATCTTGGACCGGAAATCACCGGACTGAAGAACCAAAGACTCGCGATTATTCTCATTGTTATCTGACCTATGTCTCCTCCAATCCTCATACCCATCCTTAATAGCAGTAACACAAAGGACAAACAAAAGTGGAAAAAGGGACACTGTCCTCCCAAACACAGCTAAGGGTGGAAGCTGATTGAGTGCAGCAATAGCAAGGAAATACAAATAAGCAACCCTATGGAACTGAATAAATAGATTCTTAGGCAAAAACGTAATAAAAGTGTATCTACTAGTTCGAATCTCATTCCCGGTAAACTCATACTTATCATTGGTTTTCTTAGGATCATTTATATAAATCAACCTAGCCCTATCATCATGTAAGATTTGTTCATCAAACTGCACACTCTTATGGCGAATCCTGCGGGACGGAGCTGTTGTGACTGCTGCTGCTGATGATGTTGTTGAAATTTCAAAGGGCACAGTAGTATTGGAATCATGCAGTTCCATTGCACCCCGAGATCGCAGGCGTCCCCTTTCCCGCGCGGGGCATTCCAAAGGAAACTGCGAATCAGGGGATTGAAGCTCTGTTAAAGTGGAAATGCTGTTACTGCTGCTGCTGCTGTTGTTGTTGTTGCAGAATGCTGAATGGAAGCTGCAATCTCTCGCCAAAACAACTTCCCGGTGGTGGTGGTGGTGGCTGGAATCGGAGGTTGGAGGAGATTCAACAGCTTCGTCGAAGAAGGAAGTTCGGGATCCTGATTTCCGATGGCGGTGATGAATCACAGGAGGAACGAGATCTGGTTCCGAAAGCAATGGTTGATCAGAACTCATATATAATTCTCCAACCACATTGGAGAATCGCGTTTCCGTACAAATTCACGGCGAAATAATAAAATCGATAAATGATAAATTAATTACAACGCATCGGTTTCGGCCCTGAAATACAGTGAAATGTTATTGTCGGTATATGATAATAATAATAATAATAATTTGATAAAATCGAAAGAAATTTGAGTTGAAATGAAAGAAAATTGAAAATAACGTGGATGCATAAGGAATGATGGATGAATTTGATTTCCATTTGAGATATGTTTGATTTTTAACCCTAATGTACGGTTGTAAAAATGTAAAAACATGTGCAGACAAAAAATGTAAGGATTAATGAGAAAAAAACAAAAGATATGGCGGTGAATGAAAGAAGGAGAAAAAGGAGAACCTGAGGAATTGAAATGGGGAAAGAGAAGGAATCAGGTGATGCATTGTTTGCAATGGAGTTGAGAGAGAGAGAGAGAGAGAGAGGAACGGTGAACCACCAATTCAATCCTTTGCGTTGCTTTTGGTTTAATTTTTCCTTCTCTCTTCTTTCTTTCTGTCTCGCTTCTTACTTTCTACGGGCCACCACCAAACCAACTAAATGCCATTACTCTTCCTTTTTTCTTTTCACCTTTTTATTGTTTTTTTCTTTTACTAATTTATTTGTTATTTTTCTACACACCTTTATTATTATTATTATTATTATTATTATTATTATAAATTATCGAGGATTTATATGTTACATTTGCATATTGACATTGATATACTCTAGTCTTATAAAAATCAACTAGCAAAATTTAAAACACAAAGGTTTGCAGTTATGACTAATTTATATAAAATTATTGTTATTCTTCTACGTGATCTAAAAAAATAGTGTATCAACAACTTAAATTATCTATTTAACTTGATAATCAAACCGACTGAAAATAAATATGTAAGGAAAGAAATATCACACATGGATATATATTGGTTCATCCAACTCGAACTACGTCAAGTCCTCACAACTGTGAGATTTTCTACTAAGTGTTCAAATGGAGAACAATCTCGGTTTTATACCACCAGTTCAAATCAACATTGATCTGTTACAAAACAAGTCTTTTCCACCCAAAAATGAGTTCAAATCAGGTCACATATCAATCTTTAGAGAGGATTTTACACTTCACCTTTTAACCATAAAAAAAATTTCTACAAACTATTCAAAATTATACTCAACACTTATTTATAGTTTTGAGTTTACACAATAATGATTTAGAATGTTTGGCAAAATTTGAGTAATCTCAACACTTGTTTGAGGTTAGATTCTTTACAAAAGATTCAATGAAATAATAACAAGAGATTTGAATATGAATAACACTGATTCTTTTGATGAATGAGAACTTTCAAGTGTATGAATGTAAGTAAGTGATGGATTTTCTTAACACTTGAAGTTCTGATTTTTTCTTGAGCTTGAGGTTCCTTTTATAGGCTTCAAGAAGATTGATGATAGCTAATTTGACCGTTGAAAAGTGTTCAACTGTCATGTGTCAGATTTGACTAAAGACTAAACTTTTTTGAACCATGAATGTTCTTGACCTGAACATTTTGCATTTTACCTATATGTTAATTATGGTTGATCTATAGCTTTTCATTCTTGATTGTTCTTGATTGTGATCTATGGTACATCTCATATATGTGTTTAATGTATTCAGATCAAGATTGTCTTTGATTCATGCTAACAGACTGGAGAATGATGTCCACATTTTGGAGACTGATGTTAACATTATGGAGATTGATGTTAATATTTTGGAGAATGATGTTAACACTCTGGAAAATGATGTTAATATTTTGGAGACAATGTTAACATTCTTGGACATTTATGTTAATATTCTGGAGAATAATGTCAACACGCTAGACATTGATGTTAACATTCTGGAGATTGAAGTTAATATGCTGGAGTATGATCATTCTTGAATCAAGAATGTTCTTGATTGAACGTTTTTCGTTTTACTAGAATGTTGATATGTTGCTTTTAATTTATTTGTTATTGACAGTATTCTATGGGCCTTTCGTTACTTGTTCATGTATCTAAGATATGCAGCTGAAGCATATGTTTCAAGAACATTTTTCGTTCTTGACAGTCAAGTTGGAGAATGGTCAGTCTTGCTTGAACTTGTTTGATTCATCATAATTTGTAGCTTTTCTACTCTGTATTTTGAATTGATTCTTTGTTGAGACGAATCTTTTAAATTCCTTGAATAGTACATATCACATGATTGTGAAATACAGAAACAATGATTGCGAAATCCAATAGCAAATTCTTCTTCAATAGAGGAGATCATTTGTTCTTGAAATCTCATAATTGTGGAGAACGTTCTCCATTATCCAGACTTCTATCAAGAACATTTTTCATTATGTCCTTGTATTTTTGCTTCCTTTTCAAATGATATTGCTTCTAATTTATAGCATATTGAGATCATTGATTGTTATATTTGATCATCTTCTTCATGAAGATGATATCTTGAAGATGTAATAATCATTTTATTGAATGATTGATGTATGATACATTTATTTTGAGATTATTTCATTATTGAGTGGATACTTATGTATTTTGATAAAGTGAATGACTTCTTGTTTGTTCACTTATGCAAGCCATGTTCTTTAAACAAAACTTAAGTGCAATCATTAGTAGACCACCATTCATAAAACTTAATCTTTTCTTTCATAAGGTTTGTTGTCATTAAAATATACATAAAAAAAGGTTTTTGCCTCAACAATTGTCTCATGTATGATAATTCGATCTCATCAGTGATAATTTCTTTCGTGTATGATAATTATTTTGAATTTTTATCGGTGAAAATTTATCTCATGTACAACAAGTCAATTTTATAATTAACAACTTGTCCATTTATGACATTTCAAAAATTTGGTTTTAGGCTCAATAAAGAAAATTGGTTCCTTTGTCCCTTCAAAATTATCTTGCAAATAGTTTCAATATATGTTAAAAACAATACATAAGCATAAACAATTTTCCGTCACAAAAAAAGTGAAGTAGATAAAACTTAATGTGTCTCATGTATATCAATGTCAACAAATTATTATGAGTATATCAATGTCAATAACATCAGTGTTTTACCTAGTCTCGTGTATGATAATTGTATCGTATATGTTAGTTATTTTAAAATTTTATTATTAAGAATTTGTCTCATGTATGATAGTTATTTTATATTTTTATTAATCTCATGTATTATTAATAATTTTTATTAGTCTCATGTATTATTAAGAATTTTTCTCATGTAATTATTAAGAATTTTGATGAACTTGTTCCATATATGAAAGTTCAATCTCATAAGTAATAATTTGTCTCGTGTATGATAGTTATTTCGAATTTTTATCAGTGCGAACTCGTATCATGTATAATACTTCAATTTTACAAGTGACAACTTACTCATGTATGAAATTTTAAAAATTCGGTTTTAGTCCCCGTACAAAAATTACACTTTTTAGTCTATTCAAAATTATATTGCAAATAGTTTAAGTATTTATTGAAACATTACATATTAAATCATCCGTCAACTTTTAAATTTTTTAATGATTTTTTGCAAACATATTTAGAATATTAAAAAATATTCCTCATAAAAAGATAAAAATTTTAACATGAGATTAATTAAAAATGAATTTTTTTAAGCGCCACAAATACAAGAGAAAAATAACAAAAATACGAATATGGAAATTGATCCTGAGATCATTTGTTACATATTAAATCATTCGTCAACTTTTAAATTTTTTAATGATTTTTTGCAAACATATTTAGAATATTAAAAAATATTCCTCACAAAAAGATAGAATTTTTAACATGAGATTAATTAAAAATGAATTTTTTTTTAAGCGCCACAAATACAAGAGAAAAATAACAAAAATATGAATATGGAAAGTCACAAATACAATTCATAAATTACTACTAGTTCACAATCTTAAACTAAAACAGTTCGCAATTAACAAATAGTAGAAGAGAAAAATAGTAAGAACCTAAAAAATATAAGAAGCGGATTGAGATATTATGAGGACCAAGAAATGATAAGTTTATAAGTAAAAAAAATGTAAATGAAAGGTATATATAATTGGATGGAAAAGTTATTATAAAAAAAAAAAATTGATATGCTTTTTGTTAGAAGTATTCAATTGTAGAAATTGTGTTTAAAATTTTTTAAAATATTTCGAATGACTTAAAAACAACTGAAGTGATAAAATTGAAATGATAAAATAAATTACTCAACAATTTTATCATGATTCACTACTAACTTAGTAGCTACATTGAGTCTCTTCTTTTGAATGATTTAATTCACTATATTTAGAACTTACACTTGAACATTTGGTTAGTCACAATGACTGTGTTCAATCGTCTCACCTCCAAGTTCCTATCGTCAACTTGTTGAAGGGAAATCACTATTGGACTGAGTTTACAAGTCCTAACAAGTCTTCTCAACTTTCAGTTTAGTGTCGTCAAGCCGTTGAGGGACATAATCAGCCAATATTGAACTTGGTTACAAAAAGGAGTGTTTTTAGGTTTCAGAATTTTCTCTCTAACTAGCGGATGTTTATAGAATAAACTCTCAAATTTGTCTTAATCAATTCTAGCCATTGAGCATAAAACTGAAGCTTAGAATTTTTCTAAGTGTTTTTAGAATTAAGTTTTAGATGAAATAGAATGCACTAGACCAAAAAGTATGAACCAATATAAATCTTGGTGCACAATCTTCTTTCCCTTATCTCTTTAGATTAATCTTGAATATATGCTCTTAAATGTTTGTATGTGAATCTTTATCTTGTTAAGACTTTGAATTTGTAACTGTTGAATTGGAATTATATTGATCACGTTGGTTTCGATATTAATTTCAATACTTGGAAACTGTATATGTTAACCTGGCTAATTAGTTTGTAAAACTGCTTAATTCGTTCCAAATAATCTGCTAATAGAGGACATACTAACCAACAATTGGCATCAAGAGCTTGGCTTTTTAGATAATTTTTTTAAAGAAAATGTCCTCTGTAGAATTTCTAGGAGAGGGTGCATCCTTGGCAAGGCCCCCTGCATTTAATGGGGATGCCTACATGTATTGGAAACATATAATGTTAATTTTTCTAGAAGCTAGTGGTATTGATATTCTAGATGTTGTAGAGAATGGACCCTATATACCTACAATAGCTGGGACCGGTGAATCACTAATCCCTAAACCCAGATCTGACTGGTCTGAGGATGATAAGAAGAAAGTAGGATATAATGCTAAAGCTAAGAACATTATAACCTGCTTTGAGTGCAGATGAATTTTTCAGGGTCTCAAACTACAAGACTGCCAAGGAGATGTGGGACACTCTTCAACAAACTCATGAAGGAACAACAGATGTAAAAAGGGCCCGAATCAACACGCTAATGCACGAGTACGAGTTGTTCAACATGAAAAAGGAAGAGTCAATAAATGACCTACAAACAAGATTCACTCACATAGTCAACAATCTTAATGCTCTTGGTAAGGTAATTGATAATGAGCAGCATATCAGTAAGATCATGAGGTGTTTAACAAGAGAATGGCAGCCAAAGATCACTGCCATAGCAGAATCTAAAGATTTAGGCAGCATGTCAATTGCCACATTGTTTGGAAAATTAAGAGAGCATGAGATGCAACTACATAGGCTGAGAGAGACAGAACAAACTGAGAAGAAAACAAAAGGCTTATCACTGAAAGTTCAAACTCAAAAGCCAAAGTCTGAACCATAAGCTTGCACAAACAATTCTGAAAGCGAAGATGATAAAGAACCCGAGATTGGAATGTTAGTCAGAAAATTCAAGAAATTCCTGAGAAAGAAAGATAACAAGTTCAGAAAGCCATCAAGCTCAAAGACAAATGATAGCAAAGTGACTTGCTATGAATGTGGAAAGACTAGACATATCAAGTCTGAATGCTTCCAACTACAGAATAAAAACAAATTGGCAAAGGCTAAAGGCAAAGAACCAGCTCCTAAAACCAGAAAGGCTTACATAGCCTGGAATGATAATGAAGAATCCTCTTCATCTTCAGAAGAAGAAGAAGCTAACATTTGTCTAATAGCCAACACAGATTCAAACTCTGACAATGAGGTAAGTTCTACATCCAATCCTTCTTATGATGAATTACATGAAGCATTCAATGAACTGCATGATGAATATGTTAATTCAATCAAACAGTTAATGAGTACTAAGAAAATGCTTGAAAAACAATGTATAATATGTGAACAAATTAAAAAGGATCATAAGGAGATTGAAGTCTTGAATGAAAATTTGAAAAAAGAATCAAATGATAAATCTGCTAGGTGCATTGAACTTGAAAGAACTATTGCATCATTAAAATCTGATTTAGTAAAGTTCACTAGTAGTAAAAACCAACTGAATGTTATACTCAGCAACCAGAGAAATGTAAATGTAAAATCTGGACTTGGTTATAGACAAAACAGAAATGCTAACAAGAATTAGAAATTTGTTAGATCAAGGAATATGTATGACATCTTTGCTAAACCAAATCAGATTTCATCCTCTGCTGTTTCATGTCACTTTTGTTGTAGAAAGGGACATTTTGTTTCTAATTGTAAACTAAAAAAACTTGCCAACAAAGGATGGAAACAGATTTGGAAAGTAAAGACACCAACATTTGAAACTAACCCCCCAGGACCCAATCTGAATTGGGTACCTAAAACCATAACTTAAATTCCATTTTACAGATATGCTTGACATCCAGAACTCACTCATGGTACCTAAACAGTGAATGTTCCAAGCATATGACAGGAGACAAATCAAAGTTTTTGTCTCTAAGTTTAAAAGATGGAGGATTTGTCAAATATGGTGACAATAATAAAGGTAAGATATGTGGTGTTGGTGACATAGGCAGTGAGTCAACTGCAGTGATCAATAATGTCTTATACGTAGAAGGGTTAAAACACAATCTGCTAAGTATAAGTCAACTGTGTGACAATGGGTTCCAGGTAAGTTTTTCATCTCAGTCTTGTATACTTCAGCATAAGGAAAATAAAGACATGAAACTGGTAGGTGAAATAATCAATAACATATACATGCTTGATTTTAATGTTTTGCCTGCTAATACTATTTACAGTTTACTAGCCAATGCTGATGAAAATTGGTTATGGCATAAAAGAGTAGCACATATACATATAGATCACCTAAATAAACTAGTCAGCAAACAATTAGTGTTAGGACTCCCCAACAGAAAGTTCACTAAGGATAAGTTTTGTGATTCCTGTGAGAAAAGCAAATAAGTCATCCTTTCCCCCAATTGATTTAGTCCAAACCAATAGGGTTTTACAATTAATACATATGGACCTGTTTGGTCCTTCCCAAGTGAAAAGTTTTGGAGGTAACTTGTATGGTTTTGTGCTAGTAGATGATTATTCTAGGTATACTTGGATATTTTTTCTGACTCACAAGAGTGAGGCTTTCTCTATTTTCAAAAGGTTTGCAACTTTAGTTCAAAATGAGAAAAACCAGAAAATAATCTCCATCAAAAGTGATCATGGTGGTGAGTTCCAGAATGAATCCTTTAATAATTATTGTGAACTTAATGGAATCCACCATATCTATTCAGCCCCTAGAACTCCCCAACAAAATGGAGTTGTAGAAAGGAAGAATAGGTCACTAGAAGAATTAGCTAGAACTATGATTAATGATTCAAAACTGCCTAAGTATTTTTGGGCAGATGCTATTAGTACAGCCACACATGTAGTTAACATAGTTTTAATTAGGCAAATACTTAGGAAAACTCCCTATGAGTTATACAAGGGTAGAAAACCAAACATCTCTTACTTTAGAGTCTTTGGATGCAAATGCTTTGTTTTGAACAATGGCAAAGAACATCTAGGAAACTTTGATCCTAAGGCATATGAAGGTATTTTTCTAGGTTACTCACAAACTAGTAAGGCCTATAGAATCTACAACAAAAGAACAAAAATCATAGAGGAGTCAGTTCATGTAAAGTTTGAAGAACTAGTTGCAGAAAACTTGAACAACACTCCTCCTATAGATGATGCTTCTTTGGATGATATTGTAAAATCTGAACAATTAGAACCAACTGAAACTGTACCTCCAACTAGTACTGATTGTATAGAACCTATAGGAGTAGATGAATTACCTAAGGAGTGGAAGTTTAACAGGAACCATCCTATAGACAACATTATAGGAGAAATCTCAAAAGGAGTTGCCACTAGGAAATCACTTAGACATTTCTGTAACTTTACTGTCTTTGTTTCACAAGTAGAACCCAAAAACATAAAGGAAGTTGTATTAGATAATGAGTGGATCATTGTTATGCAAGAGGAGCTAAATCAGTTTGAGAGAAACAAAGTGTGGATCTTAGTTCCTAAACCAAAAAATAAACACATCATAGGAACCAGATGGGTGTTTAGGAACAAGATGGATGAAAATGGAGTCATAACTAGGAACGAAACAAGACTAGTTGCCAAAGGTTATAATCAAGAAGAGGGAATAGATTATGATGAAACCTATGCCCTGTAGCTAGACTAGAAGCCATTAGAATCCTGCTGGCTTATGCTTGTATAATGGACTTTAAACTTTATCAAATGGATGTGAAAAGTGCCTTTCTCAATGGTGATATCCAAGAGGAAGTTTTGTTAGCTAAACACCTGGTTTTGAAAATCCCGATTTTCCAAATCATGTCTACAAGCTAACAAAAGCACCTCTATGAGTTAAAACAAGCTCCAAGAGCTTGGTATGAGAAGTAGATTTTTGAAAGATATGAAGGTGAAAGTGACACGCATGGGTATAAAGTAGTGGATGGTTGAGAAATCACAAAGGGTATTTGGAAGGAGGAGCATAGGTTATATGATGAGGCTAGGGTGTTTTTGAATGAACGAAAAAGAAAGTCGTTACTTTTCCTTTTCGAAACTTTAAAACTACACTTTTATGACATGGAGAGTGATGTGAGGAAGAGAGAATGGAGAACGTCCTTCGCTAGGGCCAAAACGCTTTGGTCATGCTTTCCAAAGGAGATAGTTTGGATTTTTGATAATTTTTTATTTTTTTTAATAAAATTAAAATTATCTTCAACAAGAGGTCTAGTAAAGATGTTAGCAAGTTGATTTTTAGTGTCAACAAATGTTAAATCAACTTCCTTTTTTGTTAACATGATTCCTAATAAAATGATATTTTATTTCAATGTGTTTTTTGATCTTGAATGTTAAATGGAGTTTTTGGATAGATTTATAACACTTGTATTACCATAATAGATTGGAATAATTGTATCACTTACAGAGAAATCTTCAAGTTGATTTTTGATTCACAAGACTTGAGAACAACAATTGGTGAGACGTGTTCAGTTTTAGTTGTTGATAACACAATTATGTTTTACTTTCTACATGATCAACTTATTAGAGTTTCTCTAAGAAATTGACATGTACCCCTTGTGCTATTTATTTCAACTTTATCCCCAGCATCACAGTAGGCTACAAGATCAAAATGAGTTCCTTGCAACTGGAGCAAAATTTTATCATAATCAATATCTTCTTGTTGGTTATATCATAAATCCATCAATCTTGCTTTATTCCTTATTACTCTTCATTCTTCATCTAATTTGTTTCTAAATACCCATCTTGTACTTATATATGATTGATTTTGTGGATTTGGGATAAGAGTTCAAACTTTGATTATTTTCAAATTGGAGAAGTTCTTGCATTACTTCAATCTATGAGTTATCAATTATGGCTTCTTTGACTGATATTGGTTCCATTTGATAAATTGGCAATCTAACATTCTTCTATTCTATCATATTCTTACCTACTTAAAGCACATAACATTATTTCTATTTAATCTATAATTGAGCTTTGAAGTTTAGAAATACCTTAACTTTTTCATCATTTGTCCACACATTTTTTGCCTGTATTTCTGAGGTAACATCATTCTGATATGCTCTTGGAACAAAATTACCTTTTTCAATCACTCGTCACATGTAAATGTCTTAAGATTTTAAGAACAATTTCATCTTTCCTTTTTAGAAGTATGATGATCTATTTACAGAGCCTCCTTCAGGTATGAGTTTTGCATTAGACATCAATAGTTGCATATGATATGATGATTACAAATTCGTACATACAATAGTTGCATGAGTCCATATAAGAGAGTACCATTGAAAGTTTACCTTAATTTGTAAGTAAAAAATTAACTATTGTTTTCAAAGAGTTCTTCACAAATCTTGTATTTTCTCATAATTGAGTCTTGTAAAATATAGCAATATTTTGCACACTAAAGTAGCAATATCAGACCAAAGACCAAAAAGAAAATATAGAATGATTCAATTGCTTTCTTTTCCTCTATTTAGAACAACAAATGAAACTAAACAACAACAATCAAGCCTTTAAAACTAGGTAAGGTCAACCACAGAAGTCACAATATATATAGGATTACTCATAGTCGTCATATCCACATATTCAATCCAAATTTATATAAAAACCATTTATCATACCCGATTTTTACAACCAATTCATATAACCGGATATATTTTGCAAAACTAGTTATAAATCAGTTATGTCCATAACCAGTTTTAAGCATTAAAAACTGGATTTTGACAAAAATCAGTTTTCAAAAACATTTATATTTTTAAAACTGGTCTTAAACCGAATTCATATTATTATTCTTTATTTAATTTAAGGCTTAAAATCCGACTTTGGACTCAATATTCTTAGACAATTACCAATTTTACATAATTGACAAAATTATGTCTTTTGATAAGAGACCAAGCATAAGAGGACACTTTCATATCTTAAACGCTTAGTGAAGAATGAACCTATGGATATGATGAATTCAAATGGGATGCACAATCGTACAATAGCAATTAAAGTAGGAAGTTTTTGTGAGGCTGAAGAATGATCCTATCTCATTTTAAAGTCAGCTTAAATAGATAACATCAATCTCTTTGTTGTCTCTAAAACAATTACTTGCAATGAAACATATGTGTTCTTTCTTGATCAAGAAATTGCTTAGAAATTTTAATTCAAGCAAGCTGAAAAGGACTCTTAATATTATATATATCACTGCAATGGGATTTTGACACAGATCCTTCAAACTTAACCACACACAGTACACAAGCATAAATTGAAATGAATCTTTAAAAGCATGAAATAGCAAAATATAATAAAAATTCAGCTTCATATGCAGGAGGAGCTGAATCAAATAGAATTAATTTGCATTTAAAATAGAATCAATTATAGATGATGATAAATCAAATAGATGATGAAGGGGGAAATGTTCGGGAAATTTCACTATCCAGAAATCAAGTTACATCAAACTTATATGTAAATCTAATACTGCTACTAGGAAGTTCAAAATCCAAACTATCTTCTTAAATTCAGGAACAAGCTCCAACAGGGTACTGCTAAAACACATTTACCCCACTTCAAAAATGGTTTCTTGGAGCCAAATCTAAGTTCATGGTTTTGCAACTTATAGGAGGGTGAATAATAGCTCCATTTTTCTGAATAACCATGAAGTGGGTGTAAAAATTGAAGCTTATTTGGTATTTTGAGCAAACTATCCATAATTATCATATGATATTTATAAAAAGTATCTAAAAAGAACTGACATCACAACAAGCTATCATATGAAATTGCAAAATGGATATAAGAATGTACATATGCAAGAAACATTTATGCTACATAGGAATAATTGTCATCACAACAAGTTAATATATTCATAATCGAGAGGTTGTAACACTTACATGATCAAAAATCAATTCTCCAATTGCAATTGTTGTATATACCCACTTATAACTTATAAGAGCTCACTTGTATTCAGTCATTAAATTCAAGACTTGCATCTAATGAGCTGAGTTGTTAGAAGATAGAAGGCTAGAGTTATCCTTCTCTTTCTTCACCTGGTCTCATCTAATTCTATTTCTATAATATTGCTAACAATACCTTACAGCATCTTCTGCAAATAGCAAAATACCAATTCTTAACCGTTGATTAATTTCATGCAAAAAAATCATAAAAGGGTGTTAATAATATAATATGTCCTCTTCATGATCAAGACTTTAAAAATAGAAACTATATATTCAAAAACATCCAATGTTGTGTTTTCTAGTAGTGGCTATATATTCAAAAACATAACAAGTAGACTAAAGACACCTCCATCCACCAATTCTTAATAACCCCACCAACATAGATCAAAATTTTGTTATAACTGTCATGATAATAGACTGACCAAACCAGAAAAAAAAATGAGCTCGCCACCTGCTGGTACCTGATCAATCACATCCGGAACAAAACAGTTTTTCACAGGGTATATAGCATAATAGCAATGCTATATCTTCTGTTTTAGATAGCATTTGGTAATGGATATAGCAATGCTATATTCTCCTTGTTTCCCACACAACAGTGCTTTCTTATCGAACACTTGATCAATTTTAACAACGGCTAAGGCTAACATGCAGAAGAGACAGCTACGTGAGACTATGCAGCTATGTGGAGCTGATGTTGTAATTAATATAAAAGGTTAATGGGTCGGTGTCACAGGTCATGACTGCAGCAGTGGAGCCAGCTTTTGATACAGAGGGTGTATAAGGCTAGCTGCTGATTTTGGTTCTGAGTCAGACTGTATGGCCTGGAAAATTTTGCTGCATTGTGATGTCTTAAGCAACTGGAAGTTAATAATGTGATTGTAATTTGTAGGGAATCGTTATGGGGTGTTTTTGTTTGTGGTTGGAGGGGTGTTATTAAGGTGTTTGGCTGCTGCTAAGGATGCTGGTATGCGATATTCGTGCTAATAATACATTTAAACCCTTAACAGCTAGAAATTATCAAATTCAGAAATTGGGTTCAGAATATGTAGCCAATTACTACTTAGCATTACCCCCACAACCACAAAGGTAATTGTAATTCCACATTCATAAGTCTAACATAATTAGTTGTATGTATCTTTAAACACTGCGTATATACTCACATAATCAAATGAGAATTGCTCAAAGCATAGGCCCATTTCACAAGTACTGCCATTTTTGTTTTGTGCTTCACAAGACAAAAATTCATAATGATAAAAACCCTTTCCAAAATCCAGGATTTGACATCCAATTCAAATAAAAAACAGAGAAAATAGCTGATCCTCAATCAACTTTCATGGCAATTACTAACTATCAAAGTTAATTATAACCTATTAAACATTAATGCAAATTAATCATTTTGGCAATTCAGATTAGAGGCATGCCATTTCATTAAACAAAACATTCCCTTTGGGCCACAGCAACAAACGAACAGCAGCACAATGCAAAATCCAAACAGCAAACTCTACTACTCCCCTTCAAAACCAACTAGCTAGATAACACAAGAAATATAACTATGTCATAAGAGGTAAGATCTAGCCTAACTATCAAAGTTAATTATAACCTATTAAACATTAATGCAAATTAATCATTTTGGCAATTCAGATTAGAGGCATGCCATTTCATTAAACAAAACATTCCCTTTGGGCCACAGCAACAAACGAACAGCAGCACAATGCAAAATCCAAACAGCAAACTCTACTACTCCTTCAAAACCAACTAGCTAGATAACACAAGAAATATAACTATGTCATAAGAGGTAAGATCTAGCCTACAACCAATCAAAATGTGCAATAAGAAAAAAGTTAATTGTTGAATCCCCCAAATAGTAGTCACAACTCATACAGTATTCATCTGCAAAACTGCTTCAGTTACAGTTGCAAAGCGACTAGAGTCATCAAAACTCAAGATATCAAATTATCTATACATGCTTTAAGGCAGCAACAACTAGCTTTCACATTAAGATAACATCTATCCTTTTTGAGGCATCAAGACATTCAATCCCTTACAAAAATCATGGAACAAAGTATCTCCAACTTGCGATCGAATTTAGAGTAATTAAGCTCATGTATACCACCCCATTTTTAGATAATGAAAGAAAAAAAGATATTTCATTTCACTTATCAATTCACCAACCAAACTTGGATTCCTTACATTATGAATAAAGAGTTCATAATACATCCATCCCTTTCAAAATTTATGCAACAAATTTTATCCACGGATTCAACAAATTTTATCCACCGATTAGGTATCATTTTTTTTTTTAAGCAGAAGATTGAAGATTCTTTTTTATTTAGCCAAGATTCAAGGTTTTCGAATAATCAAGTATGAGAAAAAATAGATATCTCAATTTTAAACTAAGCGGGGAAAAAAAATTTGGAATTAAAATTCCAAAACTGTGCAAAACTCCATCATAACAGTGTAAAAAGTTTTTTCTTTCAAATCTTAAAAACAAACAAGATCTTGGGACAAAGCATCTTTGCTCATTAATTTTTTTATTTCTCAAGCAGAAGATTGAATGAGATAACATGTTTTGCTCAATTAAGGGTCTTTTTCTCATGCAGATGATTGAATATTCTTGACTAATCAAGAATGAGAAAATATTCTCAAACAAATGAAGATTCTTCTTTATTTAACCAACATTCAAGGTACTCAAATAAAGAAATATGAGAAAAACATAGATATCTCAATTTTAAACTAGGCGGGGCAATTTTTTTGGAATTAAAATTCCAAAATTGTCAAAACTCCATCATCATAACAACTGTAAAATGTTCTTTTTTCAAAATCTTGGAATAAATTTGTTTTATTTCAAAATCTTGAAAACAAATAAGGCCTTGATAGAGAGCATGTTTGCTCAATTAATGTTCTTTTATTTCTTATGCAGAAGATTGAATATGTTCTTGAATAATTCAAGAATGAGATAAAAATCTTTTCAAAATATTGGGTACCAAACTGGGTCTTGGCACATAACATATTTTGCTCAATTAAGGGTCTTTTCTCAAGCAGATGATTGAATATTCTTGACTAATCAAGAATGAGAAAATATGTATCCCAACAGAAGTGATTTCAAATACTTTGCAACGAAAATTCCAAATTTACCATAACCAACGAAAAATAAGTCTTTCAAAAATTGATCAAAACAGAGTTCGAACATTGCGGGACAAAAACGTTCAAGAAGGCTAGGGTTATGGGTCGTGTATCCCACAGCCTTTTTGAAAAAATATTTCATCCCTGTTTCTTTTTCTTATGCAGAAGATTGAATATTCTTGAAGAATCAAGAATGAGAAAATAGGTATCTCAATTATAAACCAGACGGGACAAAATTTGTTGAAATGAAATTTCAAAATCGTGTAACAAACGTAAAAAGTGTATTTCAAAACCTTGTACCAAATAGGGTTTTCAGAGACAGAACATGTTTCATCAATTAAAGCAGAAGATTGAAATCAAGAATGGGAAAACGGTTTCGCAAAATGAACAAACGCAAACAGAGTCTTGCAACAGTGAGGGACAAGTACGTTTCACACAAGTTCGATCAGAAAAATAATGTTGCGTGTTTCAATATTTTCTTGAAGAAAAAAGAAACTTCCATTGAAATTTAAATAACCCACATAGCATCGTAAAATAAAAACGCAACTTGTGTGAAACGCGTAATAGGAAAAAGAGTATGTGTGTTGTTTATAAAGCCTGTCATGTTGGGCTTAGTTGTTTTGGCCCACTACCGCGTTATAGCTATTGGACCCATTTTAACAAAAATAAACCAAATCCGAACCGAAAGTTTGATGGTTAAAATTTGAAGTAATTTAGTACAAGAATATTTTAAAGTAATTTGCGATTGAATTCTTAACGTAGTTTGTCCTATATTAAGAAAACTAATTAAAAATTTAAGGATCCCATTAGAAATAAATTTTTTTAAGTTTACGAGGAATCTAATAATAAGGTCGTTAGACTTGATCAAATATTTTTTTTTAGTTCAACAATACAATTATAAATTATCAACTCAAAATTTCTCAAATATCTCAAAGACTTTTTATCAACTCAAAATTTCTCAAATATCTCAAAGACTTTTAGAGTAATAAAACTAAATTAAAAATTCACATAAAATTCGTTAAAAAATAGTTGGAAGTCACCAAAGAAAATAGAAATGGGTTATACTACTATGATACAAACATATGGAGTAGCCTACATTAAATCTATAATTTTTAAGAAACTTACTTAACTATAAAAAAAAAATTATATTTCAAACCACCTAAAAAGTTTTTTTAGGCCTAATAATTCGATTTATTTAAAAATAGTTAAACAAAATTTATAATATAATTATATTACATTGTGTATGCTATTTTAACTCATATACATTTTATTTTTTCAATAATTTTAAGAATACAAGCCATGTAACTTTTTAATATATTGTATAATATATTTTAAGTGGACTATCAAATAAGATCAGATTGTCCAAATAGTTTGGAATTTAAAAAATGATATATATTTAAAAGAGATGAATGACTCATGTTCTTTAGTAATATTGATTTTAATTTTTTACAATAAATACAATGTACCTTATAAAAGTAGAAGATTTTTGAAAACACACTGTTTTATTTTAAAACAAATATATATTTTCTCTCTCTCCAACACCAAAACCAGTCTTCTCTATTATTTTTTTTCTCTCTCTTTTTTTTTTCTTTCTCTCACTCCAGAACACCAATTGCACATCTAAATCATTAACTCTTATGATGAATTTAACATTCATAATAGTATAATTTCTCTTATTTCTACAAATAATTTTGGTTAGATTTTTAAAGTTAGGTTAGTGAGTTAAGGAAGAAGAAGAGTAACTATTTTTGAGAGGTGTTTATTGAGACTCTTTGAGGTAAATACACAATTTTAATACTAGTATGAATTTCTATAAAAAATGTAATTTATTTAAACATCTTATTTTTGTGTTTAAAGTATATTTAAATGATTTTTATGGTTTCCTATAGTTAGCTAAACTCTAAAATAATTTTTCTAAAGTCTTGCGGATATTTTTTATACTCAAATTTGTCAGTTGGGGCATGCCAGTTACTTTGAGAGTTTTTGGAGAACAAAGTTATGCGATTCTCCATAATTGTAAGTAGACGACGATCATTGTCATATTTTTATTATGATATAATTATTAATTTACTCGCTTTTATATTAAAGTAATTATTAAAAAAATTGAGGAACACAACCTTTGAAATTTTATCGATTTCATCATTTATTTATTTTCATGGTATTTGTTAATATGTTAGTAGTTTGATTTATTTATAAGTTATAAAATATTTAAATATTTGATTGTTATACAGTTTAGTATTTTTTCATGAGTTACGATGAAATGAGAGAAGATTTTTAAATATATGTTTTGAAAATCATTGTTATGATTATGAAATCGTTAACAGTGGTAGGTGCACCTAGTTATATTATTTTGATTAGAGAGAGTTACCCTTTAGATGAAGTCGTCTCTGAGAGATGTCATCCGTAGGAGGAGAGGACTATCAACGAGATGTAAGTTTTTTAATTGATGTGTGATGATGTGTTGCGGGATTGAGATGAGAGAGTTATCCGTTAGATTGAGCCACCCCTAGGGAAATGTCGGCCTTAGAAGGAAATGATTATTAATGAGATGAAGTCGTCTCTTTATTCTCAAAAATTTATATTTTTACTCGTTTGATTTTCTATGATTTTTTTTGTTGTTGCTCATTGTAATTTCACTTTTCTATAAATTGGATTTTAAATATTTCTACTTGAAGGGCTAAATTATAAGTTTAATGATTTTATATGTATATTTTACTTTAGAGTTATCTATATTTTTTCAGTATTATTTAAATATTTCCTTTGTTTCAAAGTCACTAAAATACACTATATCCAAAAAATATATATTAAAATATTTTTTTGAAGTCGCATCTCCACCATACGACAAAGCAAAAAAAAAAATTGGTGCAGTTGGAGGTTTTGTACACGATCTTCAATTTTTATTTTCTTCGTTTTAACCATTGAATAATTGTTAATTTAATAAATTAAAAATACTTAAAAAATACAAAATACTATTAATAAAATAAAATATATTAGATTGGAAAGAAAAAAAATATAGTTGAGTAGATATGCCAAAATAAATAACATTTTGACAACTCCTCTTATCTCCTATTTTATAGATAAATTTATATTGTTTTAACAACTCCCTCTTATTGTATAATAGCTACTTAATATTTTGCTAGCAACTTCCTTTTAATTTTCTTTAAAAATAATTATAATTAAAAATAAATAAATTATATTAATAACATCAAACAAAATATATTAAATTGAAGAAAAAAAAATACATCAAAATTAATGTGGTTGAATAAATGTGCCAAAATAAATAACATAAATTAACTAGTTAATTTTATTTTGTTCACAA
>JBBPBT010000941.1:818293-828339 GCA_037974875.1 Cicer bijugum | reverse complement strand
TTTCTACTTTTTCTTAGGAACTAATAAATAATAATAATATTAATAATAATAATAATAAAGTAAATTATATTAATAAAATAAAAAACATGTATTAAATTGAATAAAAAAATGCATCAAATTGAAAAAAAAATATTTTTTTCTTTAATTTCATGTATTTTGTTTGATGTTATTAATATAATTTACTATTTTTTTAATTATAATTTAAGTTTGTCTTGTGTCTAACTTTTTTAGGTTTGAGAGTATGACATTTATGAAATTTAGATATGATCTATTAGCCTATTTAAAAATTTAATGCATATTAATATTTTAAAAAGTATTTAGACATATTTTTTAATAAATTAACTTGACATTTTTTAAAACTTAATTTTATATGATATTATATTTAAATTTTATTTTATTATAGGAGTGAAAATAGGTCGGATCAAACCGAATTTTACTTACTTAAAAAAATTACAACTTGACTCTAATTTGTTTACTTGTCAAACGCTTTAGCTTAAACTTTGATCTAAGCCTATTTTGTATTAAGACGTATAAAAATGATATTTCATTTATCTTTAAAATGATTAATAGACCAATAAAAAACATGGATTTTGTTGAATATGTTCAACTATAACATTCATTTTCCCCACTTTTTGCAACAAACTTAATGTATGTATATAATAGTAACAATTGTTAACAAAATAAAACAATTAAATATAAAATGTTTAATTTATAGCACAACTATTTTGAAAGAGAATAATATAATATGGAATGAAAACAAAATTCTAATAGTCTTTTTATATAAAAACTAGTGTAGTTAAACATGTGTCCTACAGGTGAAAAAAGACAATTTTTTTAAATAAAATATTTTATAATGGAAGTATAAGATAAGAAAATAATGTGACCATATATATGAAGATTTTTTTGATGCATTCTTTAAGAAAGTTGATTTCTTTAAACACTATAATGAACGAAATTTTGGCAATTATCTCTAAGAAGTTGTTATTCAACTGGACTGTCAATTGTTATCAATGAATTTGACTTTAAAATAGTTGTTGACATAATTCTTCGTGGTTATATCTTCCTTTAACATTTACAACCGGTTATCGCAAAAATTATTGTTCAATCTTATTTATTCTCAATCACTCGTAATTGAAGTAGAATCTGTTGATCGTGAGGTAATAGATGTGTTGAACTATTTGAACATATAACTCATTATGCATATTTTTATTATGTCGAGATCATATTTTTTTTCTTTTAAATAATATTATGTGTATGAATATTCAGAAAGTTAATTATCCTAATGTTATGTGTACGAAAAAAACAATCAATTATAGATTTCAATTCCTGTAATGATAATCTACTGTATATTGCAGCGGGAACGGATTATATTACCACTACATTACTATCTCTTTCGCTATTATTATTAAATTATAAGTTTTATGGTATTATAAAAAAAAAGTGTTCTATCAATATTTTGACTAGTAATTTATTTTATTTGTTGATGTATAATATTATAATATTTATTAAAATTAATTAAATTAAGATTTTTTGTATATTTATGTATTCAATTTTAACTTCACTAATTAAATAAGTAATTTTCATAATTAAAATTTTAATTTTAGTTTTAATTAAAAACATAAATAAAAAGTCATTTCAAAATACATTCAAAAAGATAAAACCTAAAAATTTGATAATATTAAAACATGATAATTTTTAATTATATCTAAAATTCCCTTTATTATATTATTAATTAGTTTATATTAGTTCATTCTCATATTTGCAATTTGGATTAATTTTTCATTCAAACTTCTCATATAGTGCAAACGTAATGGATGAATTAGAAACATGTTTTTAAAGCCTTTTTTATAGAGTTAATGAGCATAAATATCATTAATTTCCCTATAAAGAATATCATCAACGATTAATTTTAGCATTATCATTACATTTAATTATGAACATGTCTTCTTTTCAACCGAAAATCTTTTCAAATAAATACTTGAGTTGTAACTAGGGACGGTTCGCATTTTATATTAGAAAAAACACGATTGATATCGAAAAACTAAAAAGAAACACATTCCTCGCTGCCCAAGACCTTTAGAACAAGGAAAAATTTAAATTTGAAATGACAAATAAATGTTGCTATAAATTTTTTGACACTCTTGGATCCAACGCAGCATGCAAAATTTGAAAATTGAAACGGATGAGTAACTAGAGTTGTGAGTGTTTGGATACTCGAGGGTAAGGTTTCTCTCTTAATGGCAAAGAATGGTTCTAATGCCTCCCAAATATCATATTTATAATAACCAATTAAACTACTTAACCGATTATCAGAAGAAAAACTATAAAAATACCTAAGTAATCACGGTTTAATCGATTAACATAATTTCTTAATTGATTAAAATTTCTAAATATCTTATATCATATCTAAGAAATAAAAAATTAACAAATAGCAACATCGTTATTCCTCCTAAAAGAAATTTCGTCATTAGAATTTAATCTAATGTGGAGAAAACAATTGTAGATGCAACATCATTGTTGTCTTCTAACTCCCGCATAATACTTTAATCCTTGATGATAAGGTCCTCGTTTAATTGAACCGTGTTCGATTCTACTATATGATTTATATCATGCACATATTTTTGATAGAAACAATATTCAATCTTCTCTAAGATCTCGCAAAGTCCAATAAATATTGACGTCAACTTATTCATCTTCCTGTGTTCTAAGATGAGTGTCAGAATTGCGGTGAAGCACAGTAATTTTGTAAAAAACTATACCTTATAAGTATTTAAAATAAGACAACTCTACCAAAGATCTACTTAGTATTCTAAACAGCATTGTCAACTATCTCTAGTCTAAGTACTAATTTTTTTATTTATTAAAACCAACAAAGTGGAGTTTTATGTTTACTTTCATACAAAGTTTCATACTTATTATAAGAGAAATGTTAAAATCAACAGAATATCAAAGCTGAATATAAAACTCACTGTGAACCACTTTCATTCTTTAAAATATTACAAATTACAATTACTATTAAAAAAAGTAGAAATTGCAGTATGAAATTCAAAGTCACGGGGAATGAAAGGCATAACGAGAAAATTATGTATAGAAAACTTCCCCCAAAATAGTATTGCTTAATTATCAGATTTTTTGTGTAGTATGTGTTTGTGAACAAGCTGAACCGGGACTTTCAACCACTTCACATTCTCCTCTAACAGATTCCGATTCGGACGCCACCGTTTCCTCTGTTTTCACCTTCTCAACAACAAAACAAAGGTACATTTCTCAATTTCAATTCACAATCGATCAATCTGTTAATGGAAATTTGCAAAATTAATTTCAAAATTAGCACATAACATACCTCCGACGGCGATGGTGCTTCGTTGACAATCTTTTCATGTTCCTTCTCTCGTAATGTTCGAATCGGAGAAACTCTCTGTTCCAATAAAAAAAAAATTAAATCAACATTGAGAATCGAAATCGAAATTAGAAACGAATTGATCTGCGAAATGTTTTGATGTGCGCACCATGCATCGATACTTGAGTTCCTTCAATCGGAACAATCGATCGACTTGGATCTCGAGATTCTTCTGAATCTGGCCTCTCTCTTCCATCTCCTTCATCTTCACGTCAAGCATTGCTTCTCTCTCTTTCAGCGTTTTCTCCGTCTTCTCCTTGTCTGCTTTAAGTCTTTCAAGCTTCTTCTTGATCGCGCTTAGCTCCTCCGCGAGCGAGGTTTCCAGTGGAGGAGTCGCGATGGTATCTCGGTTCTCCTTGTCGGTGTCCTGGATCAGTGTGATCTCGAAGCATGATTGATCAGGCTTGGGCTTGGGCTTGGGCTTTGCAGGAAGGGGAAGAGTGAGAGAAGCGGGAGTGTTTATAGGCTGAAGTGGTGTCCGGCCAGATCGTGGCCGGACTTTCGGTGCTACGGTAGTCGGTGTTTGCATTTGCATTTGGTTGATTTGTTATCGGTTTTGTTTTGAGAGGTGAAGGAATTGGGAGAGTGGTTGAATAAAAGAGGTGGAGTGTGGAGATGGTGATGTGAGTTTCGAATTTGAAACTAGTCAGGCGCTAACGGCTAGTGCCTTTTTCTTTTGTTTTACTTAGGCTAATGATTTTTGCTTTAAAAAAGTACACATTGGATTCTTAGACAATTTTTTATAAAATACATTCTCACCTAACTTTAAAGGTGTTTAGTTAGGCTACTTCAATAATAATAATATTAAAAAATTATTTTATTCTCCTTTTATATATGTCTAAATAATTTATAAGTGTGGTTGAATCTATACTATTCAGACACACACAAAAGAAAATATAAAAAGAGAAGATAATAGTTTTTTAATATTATTATTATTGAAAAAAATAAAATAATATATTTTGTGTTTAAGTGACCAAACAAGAATACTTCCTAGTTCAAGTGATTATGTAATTTCAGATAAAAATAGTCATTATTTAATTTGTTTAGATATTATTTTTTAAATTTATTTAAACTATTACAAAGAAATGTTGTTGTAAAAGTGCATCACTTTTTTTTTTGAATAAAAAATTACTGACAAACTATATTTTTTGTGTGCTTACTTTGTCATCTATCTATCAATATTATGTGAACTAGACTTTCATATCGAGTAATATTCCTTAAATTATACACGTTAAAACTTCAAGGAATGTTTATATATCGAGTAATATTCCATCCATCTCAAACTATGGGAAATTTCATATATTACATAATTAATAGTTTACTAAACATTTCGGCGTGGAACAGCCGAATAGGCAATACAAGCAAAGGAAATTGCTAAAATAAAAAATGAAAAAATCTAGAGAAATTCAAGAAAATTAACTATACAAAAGATAGCCTATTCACCACGAGAAAAAAGGCTTTTAAGCATTTCTAATAAGCTTATTTAAACTCCATTATTTCTTATAAAATAAGCCTTTATATGAAATTTATGAGCAAGGAACCCCTGTATTCTTATCTAGTTTTAGGCGTGTAAATGCAGAAAAACCATGAGATTAGAGGTAGTCCATAGGAAGCTCCCAGTTATCTTCATTAGTATCCCAATCTCTTGGATTGGGTTTCTTTCTTCCAAAATTTGTCCTTCTCCTTGAAACACGACCATATGTCACCGACTGTTCAGATTCATAATCTTCAACATCATCAGCTGAAATTCCCACATTCTGATTGCCCAAAAAACCCTAGTGGAGGCAAATATGATGTTTTATTATCAAATAGACAAAATAAATGACTTATTACCAAAACGCTAAAAGGATGCCTGAATTAACTTATCTACAAAAATTTATAAACATGTTATTTTATATCATTTTCTGTTTATCACCACCAATTAACTGAACAGTTAATCATACCAAACACTTCTAATTCAGTAAGTTATCTTAATAGCTTTCCGCTAAAAACTAATCATTCAACTTTCAACTAACTTGTCAGCTATTTCTTTTTTTTTTTTTGCTGGAGAGACCCAATCTAAGAGGGAGAGTAAGTCGCAAGAGAAACATTTTCAGCAGCTAAAAACAATAATAGAAAGCAACTGAACAAGCAAACCTGGCACTTGGCAGTTCTATTTTTTGAACTAAAGGTACCTTTGAAAGCCTTTGTATTCGCAAAGCTGCAGCTTCATGTACAACAACAGCATCAGATAGTACTTCCAGTACATCCTCAACCAGCAAAGAGAACGTACTCACCTAAAATAATTAAATAGAAAAATAAATATTGAAGAATGAAGAAAGCAAGTTGAATTAATTCAAATTTGGTTGTTGTCCATGAAGCGGATTTATTCTGGGAGTCATACAACAGCCCCTAGCTCTTTCAGCTGTAACTACAACTGCAAGTTTCATGTCAACATGTATGCATATTTTTAACACCTAATTTGAAATGCTCACTGAGATAGATGGGTAATAGAATGCCCGACTGTGATGCCGTAAAAGATCTTAACTGATGGATAAGCATTTTATCTTTTAAACAACAGTGAAATAACACGGATGGACTGAATTTAGGCTACTTTGATTATAAAGGACTAAATTGCAAAATTTGATCTATAAGAGACTATATGAGAATGGGACCATTAGTGAGGGACCAAAATAGGGGTTTTGTCTATTTTTTATAAGTTAGCTTTTGTGGAGTGAAATTTAGCAGTGATAAGAATTTCCATTTTATTAAGGTGCCATATAAGAATCTTACTATTTTATGAGAGACTATCGGCTTAAATATAACAAGTATATATATAAGAAAAAAACTGGAGTGAAATTTAGCAGTGATAAGAATTTCCATTTTATTAAGGTGCCATATAAGAATCTTACTATTTTCTGAGGGACTACCGGCTTAAATATAACAAGTATATATAAGAAAAAAACTGGAGGGGGGAGGGAGCTCCCATGTATTCCCTCGCTCCAATATTGCATAAGATGGATATGAGTGTTTCCAATTAAAATGGTAAAACTTGTATTTCCAATAACCTTACAAAGAAGCAATCACTTACCAAACTTGATGGAATGATGGATAGTCCAAATGAGTCTATCTCAAGTTCTTCGACAGCACCTGAGTTGATGCTGAAATTGTAGCCACGCACCTAAGAGTTAAGATTTCCATAATTATATTATTAGAGATGAGTAAACCGGTAAATATTTGTACACAACATGGTGCAAAAAACATATAATCACCTTTCCAATATATCGTCGAGAGGGTGTTACAACTTTGTACCCAACCTAGCAAATACAAAAGAATTAAGACATCTCCTAATTTGTATAAATTTGAGAGCAATGGTAATGAAGCCAAGATTGACACCATGTAATTACTTTCTATGATGGTTAACTGAAAAGAGTCAATGAAATGGTTGATTCGAAAAATCATATGAAGTACTGGAATTCTGGATAAAAGTGTGGAAAATCATAATTTCCACAAGAGATCATTTTCCGAATTCATAGGGATAGAATACAATTTGTCAGAACTAGCCAGGTATCTTAAGCAGAAATACGCTAACTTCGATTTATTACTTGTAAGTAATTGAATCAACTATCCTATACAACATGATTATTTGCTATAACAACTTCATAAAATCTGGAAAAGGTTCCACCACATTTATTTTTGTTTGTCATACCTTCTGGTTTCAATACTTAACCAATTACCAACCAATACTTCTTCTTGGATAAATTTTTAAAAATCACAATTTCAAGCTACCTAGCAGGAAACTCAAATGAAAAATTCATTCAAGTTGCCCAGTGTAGAGAAGCACTCTAACTTCAATGTTCACTTCTAGTGTTATCAATAAAATAAAACCCTGGTAGCTAGTGTGAGACAGTGAGAATATATTGAGCACATTCAAATGAGATTTTGACATCCAGTCATAAATATTTAAATGAAGAAGATACTCTTCAGCAAGAAGAAAAAAAGCATCCAGTAGAGTGGAGATCACATTACTCCTTACCAATCCATAAAAAATGCTGGTCCAACCAAGTGACAAATTTTATAGCTAAAAGTCTCAGAAAAGGAATTAATATTATGCCAGGTTATTTGTTATTTTATTTTCCACTTAGTTTTTCCTGGCAGCTATTTTTTAGGAAACAGTTGTGACTGTTCGATCAAGACTAGGTTAAATTTTCCTCTCACATACCTAGAGAGGGCAACTAGGTTCTATAAAACTCCCACCAAGGCGGGTCTAGAAAAGGGTTGAACCCATTGCGGATCACGTTCCTAGAGAGGAAAGAAGAAAATAATTGGTTACCATCAAAGTCTTATCATAAATATCTTAGGGTTCTCTCTACCCAAACAACCCTGATTCCGTTCAAGCAAAAATGGGAAGAAGGGTACGCAAAAGAAGCATTTAGACATTATCTTTGAAAGTGGTTTAATATTGCACATCCTGTGACATGATCCGTTACAAGGGAACAGTTGCAGATCAAATTGGGTATTATGTTGCCATAATCTACAAGTCACTGGAAGCAAATCCAGTGGTAAAAGCCCTGATGCTTTGCGCAATACTATATTTACCTCTAAGGAATGTTTTCATTCTTGCATAAAACATGACTATCTTACATTGTTTCAGAAACAAATCAGTGTTTGAACCTAACATAAAACATACCAGTGTCTCCAATCCAATCATATTATATTCGTTGTCTATTACACTTTCATCTGGAACAAGGACAACATCACCAACCTGACAAATGAACAGATAAAACACTCAATGCAGTGAAAAACTCAAGAAATCACTTCCTGGCAAACCATATTTATTACTAGGGGTTCCATGCAGCCACAAGAGAGAGTTACCAAGCCATGTTGCAAATTACATATCAGAACGTACAATGCAGTGGAAATTTCGAGCAAAAAGATTTACAACCCCCCTCCAAAAACATACAGCACCCATATTAACAGGTTTCTGACCAAGGTGATTGATTATCTTTGGTATCATTGCAGGCAATATAACTCCCAAAAAAAGTTTTATAAAGTAAACATTAGGGCAAGTAGAATATGTCTGAAGCATGCATATAGACAATATCAATATAATCTTAATGCAGTAAAAACATTGGTCTCTCCTGATTCCAAATTTATCATACCTGACTGATATCCTCAAGAAGGAATTTTTCAGAATCCCCAGAAAGCAAGTTTGACCTCACCTCTACAAACAAGACCATCCACTGAAAATGAAATTCAGCAAAGAAATAAACTCCTCAGGCCCAGAAAAACAAATACAATAAGCAAAACAAACAATATAATAATATAAATAAATTCATTTAAAAAAAAAAATTGAACAAAGAAAGAAAGAAAGTGCTGTTATCTTTTATTTAGAACTCACAGAGGTGGTGTCCACCCAAAGCTGGGAAATGAATCCCAAGCTAAGAGCAGAGTGAATACTGATCACCTGCTTTGCCAACAAATTTGACCTTCTTATCACTTGTTTACCTCTTCTTAATCTCAAATTACCACCAAATTTCTCAACTTTATCATCTTTTCTCAAATCATCATCTCTATCTACATCATCTTGAACCCGAATCAAATCATCCTCTCCCAATTCATTTGCACTTCCCTTATCATCATCATTTTCATTGGGTGAACCCTCCTCGTTGAAGGGGCTTCTCTCTAACTCAAACTGAAACTCAAAATTGTTGTCCTTTGTGTCCTCGAATTCAAGTTCGTCGTAAAATCTTTGCCCCCTTGATGTTGGACCATGACTTCCGTTGGAGCTGAACGGCACGGAAACGCACTTGTTGTTAGCAGTGGTTTTGGATAGTTTGGGATAAAAGGGGGAAAAGGAATTGGGGTTAAGTTGGATTCTGTTCGTTGGGGTTAGGAGTGAATTGAGAAATGATATGGCAAGTGGGTTTGTAGCGAGAAAGTCAGTCATAGTAAGAACACAAGAAGTGTTGCAGAGACGGGGAAATACCTTGCTGCATGAAACTTTACGGCATCATCATAAAATCAATACCAGTTTCTCAATCTTTTTGTATTCTATTCACTTATTCTATTTTATCTAATCTAATAATTGGATGGATTATTCATAAATTATTTCTAACTTAATTTTTTATTCATGTCAAAATAGTTTGTACATAAATATTAATGTGATAAGTGTTTGTGTTATATACGTTTCATATAATTGTTTATCCAACATAGTTAGTTGCAATATCAAAATTAAATTTGTTTTTAAATCTATAAAATTATGATGTAAAAATATAGAGATCAAAGTGATGCGGCTTAAAATTATTTTATATTCACAATTAAATTTCAATTTGGTAACTCATGAACCAAGTATATAACTTCATCTTTCAATATTTTTTTTTATCTATTGTGTTTTTAGTATGTGATCGATTTTTAGTGTAAAATAATTTAGATTTAAATGTATTTTTAGTTCCTTTATTTTAATTAACACATAATTTTAGTCATTCATTTTTAATTTTGTAATTTTATTCATAATTTTAATTATTTTATTTTTAATTTTGGAATTTAATTTATATATTTTTAAAAATTGAGATATTTTATCTTACGCCATTGATTTTGATGATGTGGCTTGAATAATATAATTAAGTGGAAATGATGTCAACATTTAATTTTTTAGAAATAATGA
>JBBPBT010000941.1:801906-817806 GCA_037974875.1 Cicer bijugum | reverse complement strand
AAAATAGAAAATATATTTATTAAAAATAAAAAAGGTATTTTATAAATTTGGATTAATAATAAAATGTACATGAAATCTTTCCCATTATTTTTTTTATAAATTATTTTAAAAATGACATTTAATCAATTTTAAACCGGTTGGGAGATCAAAATTAAAGAGAGATAAAATGAAATAACTATTTTAGTCATAATGAATTAAAATTGCAATTAAGCCATAAAAATCTAACGACTATCTAATACAACGTACAAATATAAATTTTATTATATTAAATATTTTGACTCAAATTCAAATCAAAATTTCACATGTTTGAATTATTTATAATAATATTTACCTTTTTTTAAGATAAAAATTTAATAGTTATAAGTGAATATTTCAGTCCAATGTTTGCTGTGTGAGATAGACATAGAGGATGTTATGAATTAGTTTTTCTCATCCTAAACCTCGATTCGATGCATCTCTACAATTTTCTATCTCTCACTTTATTTTGTTTATTTCATCCTCATTCTTTATTTTAATTTAACATTCTATCTCCTCTAATATGCAATCTCGTTGTAAATGCAATACTACACATGAGATCCAATTTAATTCGCTGGTGAAAGTTGTTGGAACCGTGGCAGCGCATGCATAACTTGTTGATATGTAGCAGAGCACGCCTGCAATCTTAGGGTATATGTCTCATCTTTATAAATTAAAAATTAATATTACGGTTAAATATAATTTTAGTTTCCATAAAATTTTTAAATTTTGTTTTTAATTTTTATAAAATTATTTCACAAGTTATTTTAGTTATTGCTAAAAAGAAACACAATCTAATTTTTAAATTTTTGAATGTGTTAAGATTAATGTGTTAAGATTTTTTTTTTCTGTTGTTGATGAATTATCTTTATTGAAAATAATTGTATTTGAAGCGTGTCAAATATTAAATGTAAATATTTTTTTTGATATGATTCAAATATAAGTCTACTACATTGTAAAAGTTTAATCTCTTTCGCTAAATTCAATCTCCATTAATAAAAACAAATCTAAAAATATAAGAAAAATTATAAGACAATTATTTATTTTTTTTATCGTGACGTTGTGATGAAAATTTTATTGAAAAATCAACTTTTTGTTATGTTATACAGCTAATTTCAAAATATTATTAAAAGAAAAATAGTGATGTGAGAAAATATATGATTGTTGTTGAATTTACATTTGAAAATACGTTTTCTATATTTTTTAAAAAACCACAATTAATTTTATCTCTTTAAGAGTGAAAATCCATAATTAATTTATCTCTTAATAGACAATGGTGATTGTAAGAGTGAAAATCCATAATTAATTATTAATATAGAAAATTCTTTAATTTTTGGCATCCAGTTTGGTTCGGTCAAAATAAGCTGGGTCAAAAAGTAAAAGATTTGCCTCATCAAGGTGTAAACAGAAAAGCAAAGTGTCCAACTGAAAAACAAGACACCACACACACACTCACAAACAACACAAACAGCATATTCGCATTGTGTACGATATAGAAGGAGAGTCCACGAAATTGAGTGGGACCAATTCATCCACTCACATCACGCCACGTTTCACACCAAAGATAACCATCCATCAAACATGTTTTAAGTTTCGACGCGAACCCGTTCCCACCGAATAATAATAATAATAATATTTCTCAAAAACGTAGTCTTCCCCGCAACCTTCCCTGGTAACCCCCATTCCCATCTCTCTTCTTTTTAATTGCCCTCATTTTTATTCTTTCGATTTTTATTCGCATCATATAGGTTTGTTTTTTTTGGTTTTACTTCAATTGGGCTTTTTAATTTCTGTTTCGTTTATTTATTGTTTCATAATTACAAACCCTTGTTTTGTTTTTGTTCTTTCCGATCTGTGATTCGGTTTTTTGGATTTTTCGCTTAGATTCGATCTCGTTATATGTTGTACTGTTACATAGATTGAAGTTTTATTATTCTTTTTTATATTTTGATTTCTTCTTTATTGCCAAATAACTATGAGGCTGGAAAAACCAGTTTTTTTAATTGTTTTATTAAGAATTTGAAATTGAATTAGAATTAGATATGGAATCCTCCCTCTTTTTTTTTGTGGTTTTTTTTAATGGTAATTATGTATGTGATTGGTGGTAACTGTTGAATTGAACAACTTGATTAAGGGCTTATAATAAAAACTAATTATGTAAGTGCTTATGTATTAACGATTTCTGCAGCAAAAGATAAAATATGGTCAAACTGTTTTTGTTTAAGCTATTAGTTGTTTTGATAAACTCTTTCAAATAATTTCACAAGTTTTTATGTATACCTCAAATAAGACAATCCACGCTAAATCTCTTTGATTGTTTTTCCTTTTGCTATCCGGGTTTGAGTTGTGTGATATTTTATTTATGGCAGTGCTATTATGGTATTATATATGATGATGATGATGATGATGATGAGATTAGCTTATGGTAACAAAAATAGTTGTGTTTGAATTCTCTTGTTTTGTTTGTTTTCATTTTGTTTCCTTTTTTTTTGGTGAGTTGAAATACAGATTGTCAATTGGATCTTCATGAGTTCAACAACCACTGGAGCATACTTGGTTTCCTGTAATTCGGGAAACAAGAACAACGGACTCGTCTGCTGGATTTTGATCTGCTTGCTGCCAAAATTCTTGGGAAACTCATTTGCCTACATCAACTTCCTCCTCATTCAGGCCGTTGATAGGAGTCCATCAGCAGTGAGGGTGCTGGAGAACTTTGGTCCAATTAAAGTATAATTTTTTATTAGTCTGGTCATCGGTATCATAAGAGCTTAGATCCTTTTTTCCTTGAGTGGTGAAAAATGGTTTCCTCTCAGTTTTCTGGTATGACTATGGCTGGCATGTATAAACCATTACTTTTTCCAGTAAACGATCCTGGTACTGCAAGCACAGATCACATTGAGCTAGATTTCTCTGACGTCTTTGGTCCACTTACAGTTGAAGTCAATAACATTGATTCCGCAACTGGTGAGTCCATTGAAGAATCCAGCGAGTTGGTCTATGATGACCCAGCAGTCATTTACACCCGCTCACATTCTCTGGTTGGTCCTTCTAATTGTATTAGTCAATCGCTTAAACTCAGTAAGCTCACCATACACGAGTCTGATGATTCATTGGAACTAGTGGAGCGCCTCACTGAAGAGACCATTGAAGACATCAAAGAATCTCCCTTTGACAATGTTGTCATTGAGGAATCTTTGAATAATGTGGACGAGAACGTCATGAAGATCCAAAGAGTTAGCATTGAAGATTTTGAGATTTTGAAGGTTGTAGGGCAGGGTGCATTTGCAAAAGTATATCAGGTGAGGAAAAAGGGCACTTCAGAAATATATGCTATGAAGGTTATGCGGAAGGACAAGATTATGGAGAAGAACCATGCTGAATACATGAAAGCTGAGAGGGAGATTTTGACAAAGATAGAGCACCCCTTTGTTGTACAACTAAGATACTCTTTTCAGGTACTTGTTTTCAAATTTGTAAATAGGTTTTGTAGCTTCTTTTATCTTTTGCTAATGGTTCATCTTAGATTGTATGTGTTGCCCAAAATTTAAATTCAAGCCACAGAAATTTTTTAATACCCTAAATTTTATTCTTTGTAAATAAAATATTTTCTCTTGTTATTCAGCTTACAGAAGAATGCATTCTCTAAAATAGAAATTAAAAGTGACGTGTTCTGTATATATTGTTTCAGACCAAATACAGATTGTATCTTGTGCTGGATTTCGTTAATGGGGGCCATCTCTTCTTTCAACTTTATCACCAGGGCCTTTTCAGGTAAGTTTAGCTTTGAGTTCTTTTGTGTCTTTTACGTTTCAGTTTTTAGTTTGCAGCATTAATGTATGGTTCTGTTTTTCAGAGAGGATCTAGCACGCATATATGCTGCCGAGATTGTTTCTGCAGTTTCCCATCTCCACTCAAATGGAATAATGCACAGGGATCTAAAACCTGAAAATATCCTTATGGATGCTGATGGCCATGTACTTTGCTGTCCTCCCTCCCCCATATTTTTCATACTGACTTTTAACCCTGCTTTGTGCATGTCATAACTGACCAGAGATTTTGTTGTTGTTCATCTACTAGGTTATGTTGACCGATTTTGGCCTAGCAAAACAATTTGAAGTAAGTGCACGATCTAATTCAATGTGTGGTACGTTAGAGTACATGGCACCTGAAATTATTATTGGCAAGGGCCATGATAAGGCTGCCGATTGGTGGAGTGTAGGTGTCTTACTGTTCGAGATGCTTACTGGGAAGGTTTGTATCTTGTTTCTTGTAAATTTGTATTGGATGTCCAGGGAAGATGGCTTATTATACGGCTATGAGCTTAAAATGCACTCTTGTTTAGCTCATTTATGCAAATTAAATTAGTCAAAGTTAGAACTTAGAAGCTTATTAGTCTCTTGGCTCATTGTCAGTTTTTGTAAATTTCTACTACTTGACAGCGGGTGTTATTCAGTTAATTGGTTCATTTTGTTTAGTTATAGGAATACTATATGCTTGTAAAGTGTAATGACCTGGTAAGTGAATAACAGCGAAGTCTTTTTGTAGTTGCTAAATGATTGTTTTTGTTGTTTCATCTCCTCTGCAGCCGCCCTTCTGTGGTGGGAACCGTGAGAAGATTCAGCAGAAGATAGTGAAAGATAAGATTAAGCTGCCAGGGTATTTGTCAAGTGAAGCACATTCACTGTTGAAAGGGGTAATCTCTAGTCCACAGATTATATTTCCTTCAATTATTCTAAGACCAAATTCATCATCATCAGAAAATTGTTTTATTTTATTATTTGCAACATAATAAACTTTGAATAACTTCTGTCTTTAAGATATTAACTGTTAATTTAGGCATACCTAGAAGAGTTTCAATTCTGCAACATTGAAGAGTCTCAATATAACTAGGGTTTCATTCGAGTTTGACAATTAACGTATGCGACATGAAGCTTTTCTATCATTGACTTCAAACAACTCAAGTTTTTATCACATGCAAAGACTAATGGGATGTTTGGACACAGTTTAATTAAGCGCATGCATATCATGAGAGAGATTATGTATAACTACTCTACTACAATAGAAAAGAGTTGAAAACAGATTATGACTGTAAGCTATTCAAAGGAGCTTATGAAAATAAGCTATAAAACATCTTTAAAGGACATATCATAAGTTATTTTTATTAGCTCTTTCATACACTTGCATATATGCTTATGTTAGACAAACTCAAATCAGCTCTTCCAAATGCCCCCTAATGTAATATTTCTTGAAATGCTGTAGCATTTGTTTCATCTACACGAGATAGGTCTATTTCTAGTTTCAAATTATATCTACCTTTCCTCCTATAATATGGTTCCTTTTTTACCGTGTTACAGCTTCTACAGAAGGAGGCACCAAAGCGGTTAGGTTGTGGAGCTAAAGGGATTGATGAAATCAAAGGCCACAAGTGGTTCAAACCAATCAATTGGAAGAAGTTGGATGCACGTGAAATTCAACCAAGCTTCCGGCCAGATGTAGCAGGAAAGTACTGTGTTGCCAACTTTGAGAAGCGCTGGACTGATATGCCAGTTGTGGATTCACCAGCTGCCAGTCCAAATGGTGGAAATCCCTTCAAGGACTTCTCTTATGTGAGACCTGCAGCCTCTTTTCTTCAAATGAATAGCCCTGCTTGCTAACTTCATGGCTTGCATTGACTTAAGACAACACTCCTTTTCTTATGATGATTAGGTAGTAATTGTATTAGTTGTATTTGGTTGAGTGAACAGTGATACACTGTCACATGAATTGCCATAAAAAAACATTTGTGAACTTTGCAATATGTTCCTTGCAGCTCTACAGTTGTTGAGCTGACTTTGCTAGAACTTGTTATTTGAAGAAAATAAATTGCATTATTCTATATACTTTTAAAAAATTACAAAGTATCTCTATTAGGGATAAAATGTTGAACTTATTTTCTTTTAATTTGCTACATTCATAAGGATTAAGTGTGCTTGAAGTAATTTTTGCACATAACTTACTTTATAATCTGTTAATGAAGGCTCAAAGGATGATTGTGATTACTTTTGAAAATCTTAAATCAACACCCACATGCCAAACAAATCCGTTTACTCCAAGGTTTATTTATTTATTTATTTATATTTAGCAACAATAAGAGCAAAGACTACTCACTAGAAACACACGTTTAGCTATTTGTTCAGAAAATCTAAAGACATTGACCCAACGAGGGATGAGACATTGACCTAATTGGCCAACGAATATAAGAAAAGCTTAAAATTCGACCCATATTCATTCATAAAAGTAATGTCCTTGAGTTTATACTTTCAAGGAGTTACATCCATGTTTTTACTTTTAAGAAGCTATGTCAATCGTCTTCGGCAGTTCGAGTAATTTTTATGTGTTGGTTTACAGGAATTTACTTTTACTATATAATCTGAAAATTTATGCAACATAAATATGCTGCATTTTTTAATAAATATTTTTATTTTAGGTTTTAAGGAGTGTCCTAAATACTCGTTTTTTTATTTTTGTCATAGATTGTTTGAAGTTTTTGGATGAGGTTTCAAGTGATTTTGAACCAATAAAATATATAGAAAAACAGGGTGGATAAAGTAATGAGAGCAACCTATGCTGACATTATTTTATTTATTTATTTCAAGTTTTAAGTACATGAAAAACTAGCTGAGAGACACAACACAACAGTCTTTTTTGTCTTCAAATAACAACCATGTCTTCTCTACTCTCTACAACTACAACTACACTTCAACATACTCATAATAAAATCTTCTTCTCTCCTCTAAAACTCACCACCTCATTTAACAGTTCTTTCTCAACAAACCATTTCAACACTCATTCTATTATAAGGTGCAATGCACTTTCTGGTATCATCCCCAAAGACTTATTTAAGAACACTTATTATTTGGATCAGTTTCAGAGTGTGAGTGAGGACTTAACAGACATGCAAAGGTTTGGGATTTTGGTATTTGTTGGGTTGACATGGTTTTACTTAACTGCAAGACCAGGTGTTCTTTTTGGTGCCATTGATGCATTCCTTTTGGCTCCAATGCAACTTGTTTTGGATAGTTTATCTGGAAGGAGAAACATGAAGAGAAGTGATTTCTTGATTGGTAATAAGATAGGAGAAGGGTCATTTGGTGTTGTTTATTCTGGTGTTTTGGTTCCAAAGAATGTGGATGTAAAAGACATGATGATGCAGAAGAGCGGAAGAGGCAATTTGGATGCTAATTCTAAGGATAAAGTCATTCTTAAAAAGGTATTTTTGAGATGAGATGTTCATTTATTCTATAATTGCTTCCTAACCCAATTGTTTCATTGTTGATATAGTCATGACTTTTCACTTTATTTGAACTAAACTGGTACTATTTTCTGAGCTTGTTTCTCTACTTGAATCTGATGCAATTGTTTTTACTTGGACTGCAAACATATTTAATCTATTTTAAATTAAACTTCCAATCTTGTTTATTTTTTTCTTGGTAATTTACAAACTTATGTGGTGACATACAGCATGCCATTTTTCAACTTAGTTACATAAGCTGTATGTATTTTATTCTTTTTTTATAGTTTTAATTTGATAGCAAAAACAGTAGCTTATTGATGGAACATGCAGGTAAAGGTTGGAGTTGAAGGAGCTGAAGAATTTGGTGATTATGAAGAGTGGTTCAATTACAGACTCTCCAGAGCAGCTCCTGAAACATGTGCTAAGTTCCTTGGAAGTTTTGTTGCTGATAAAAGCAATTCCCAATTCATAAAAGGTGGAAAATGGCTTGTTTGGAAGTTTGAGGTGCTCTACCTAATATTCCTATTAGATAAAACTGTATCCATTAATTATCTATGCATCATGCATACATTACTTAACTCTCATGAGTTCTATTTTTCAGTGTTGGTGTTAACTAATTATGAATATATGCAAAGTAACTTTATTCTTCACATCTAGTAGTATACTATACTCATTCACTTATTCGAGAACTAATAACTATGCAATGACATTATAAAAACGCTTTACACGAACGTTCAATCATAATTTACCATGTTTCATAGTCTGAACTCTGGAACTGTAATTAAATTGTTAATCTAAATGAATTGCATAAATTAATGCACGCACACATGCTACATATATGTATATTTTAGGAAATATATTACCAACTATTTATTTATACACTAATTTGCAGGGTTGTCCATATCACAGGGAGACCGTTCTCTTGCTGATTACATGACAGATAAAAACTTCCCTTCAAACTTAGAGTCTGTCATGTTTGGAAGTGTCTTGCAAGGTGTAGACTCTTCCAAAAGAAATGCACTGATCATCAAGCAAATAATGCGCCAGATCATTACATCTCTTAAGAAAATTCATAACACTGGCATTGTTCATAGGGATGTAAAGCCTTCCAATTTGGTTGTTACAAAACAAGGGCAGATTAAACTCATTGATTTTGGTGCTGCAACAGATCTTAGAATTGGAAAGAATTATGTTTCTAACTATACGCCTTTGGATCCTGACTACTGTCCACCTGAACTATATGTACTACCACAAGAAACACAAAGTCTTCCTCCAGAACCAATTGCAGCTTTACTTTCACCAATCATGTGGCAGGTTTTATTTCTGTTATCCTTTTTTTGCAGTTAAGGTTCTTATGTAGGGGTGTTATGCTACTGTGTGTGTTCTTCTAGTAAAAGAATATAACAATGACTTCAAAGTTCTAACAATTTTTAATATTAGAAAAAGAAGTTTATAGGCCAAGATATTGACAGAGTCACACACAATTTTCAAGCATGCATTAAGTACTATTTTGGCTAATGTTCCTTAATTAGAAATTCTTCAGTAGGATTTATGTTTATTTTTTCCTATTGTGTTTGGATCAGCTAGAATTTTTAGATTGTGGTATCATTTACTAATCAGGTCCAGTTTGAATAAGCTTCTAGCTTATGAAAACTTCAATATCCAAAATAAGTTTATGTTTCTTCACTTACCGAAAAATGCTAATAAGTATTTAGATGTTTATAGAGAAATTAAATACAACAGGTTCTGAAAAATTGACTGTAGAAGCAAATTTCAACTTAGATGATAAGCTGTTATTTAAAAAAAAACACAGTTTTTGTAAGATTAATTTGTTCTCTCTTTTTCATAAGCACTTCTTGATAATTTTATCAAAGTGACTCTTAATCTGTTGGAGTCATTTCCTGCAAGCAAACATACTTTGTATGCAATGCATTTATGTTCTTCCATGTCTATTTGAAATATATAAGAGTGTTGTTATTTTGACATAAAATGGGACAATTTTCAACAATAATTTGGATGGCTAGCAGTTCAAATGCATGATTAATTATGTTTAGTGGATGGTTAATAGATATAACAAGGTGTTGTAAATCATTAATCATCTACTGAACACAATCAACCACAATTTTGAACGCCATTAACTACAATTTTTAGGTGTATTTTTGAACTCAAATTGTGGTTAATGGATATCATGTATATTATTTGAACATAATTTGGATGGCTATTGAATAGCCACTAGAATATCGTGGTTATTGACATGCAAAATCATGGTTAATGAGTTGCAAAACTTTATTATATTCATTAATCATTCATAAAACATAATTAACCACATATTTGAATTATGTTAACTATGCAAGTCCTTGTTCAAATTTGTGCCAAAATATCATTTCTGATAAGTAGTAAAGTGGAGCTCTGTGATTTGTGTTGCAGTTAAACAGTCCTGATCTGTTTGATATGTATTCTGCTGGAGTTGTACTGCTTCAAATGGCAATACCGACATTAAGATCTCAAGCTGCTTTAAAGAATTTCAATTTGGAAATGAGGACATATGGATATGATTTGAACAAATGGAGGAACTCCACTCGCATGAAGTCTAACTCCAAAATCCTTGATAATGATTCCGGTAGAGGGTGGGACTTAGCATCAAAACTTATCTCCAAAAGAGATTCCGGAAGAAGACAGCGTTTATCTGCTGCTTCTGCTTTGAGACATCCTTATTTTCTTCTAGGTGCTGATCAGGCAGCTGTAGTTCTTTCAAAATTCAGCTTTAGCACAAAGTGACCTGCTTATATATTTTATGTAAGTCTATTTATGTATCTCATTTTATGATTCTTTTTCATATTTTTATCTCATTTTATTAGATGCACTTCTTCAACTCTAAGAAAACAGCTATCTATTGACTTTCAGATTACACATAGTAAATGATAAACTTTAATTTAATGTACTTTTCAGAGATATATTTTTGGTTATTTCAGGGAAATTACATGCTATTATATAAATTTCTAAATTAATTTATTCTTTGTTATGCAGGAAGATGAAGAGATGAAAAGAATATCTAAAGATTTGGCTGAGTCTAAGTTGAGAAAATAGAGGTGACACATCAATAGATAAAAGGAGGAAAATTAAAAACCGCAATTAGGGGAAAAAGCCAAAAGGAGCCGCATATAACATAAAAAAAGGAAGGAGTTTTAGGGAGGAAGGGAGAGATGAAGGTCAAAGGGTCACCACAATAATTGAGATTTTAGGAGTGCTTGGGGTTGGTGTAAATTGTCTTAAATTTTGAAGTTTTTACAAGATATACTAAAAGATCATATTTTTATTTTGATTACTTTTTATTGTTGAATTAATTTTTTTTATTTCTACGATCACATGTTAGGATTGGTCATCCTTTATATGTTCTTAATTAATTAGTTGTTAACGATTGTATGATCAAATTTAATTTTAGTCTTTCTGTCATTCAATCTTTTTACACTTTACACGTTGTTATTTGATTTAAAATTTTTGCATGATCAAATAAGGGGTTAATTTAGGAAAAATAATATTAATCACGATTGATTAAACATGTTAATAGTCTTAGTAAAGAGATTGATTATTGAATCAAAATAAAGTAATCTCCATTGATTTATAATTTTGTGTTTTATTATTTTTTTTTAGTTATTTGCTATTTGATTATTTTGTTAATGTAACAATTCAACTATTATTGTTATTCTAATTAAATAATAAATAATCTTAATTAGTTTGATATTTATTAAATAATCTTTGTGAATACGATAATCTTTTATACTACTTTTGCAATAAAGTACACTTGTTTTGGGTGTGTTTTTAACGCAACAACAAGCATAATGATATACTTAATTATTATTGCTCTTTGAATTTGTAATTACCATATCACTGGCAAATTGAGCTCTTTGTGGAAATATCATTACAAAACATCTATGTTCTTCGGACTTATGTGATATGGACACAAACTTCCAATCTGAAAGCCAACGGACATGATTAACTAAGTTTTTCAACTGTTTAAATCTACACGTAGTTTAACTCTTGAAAATTATGGTTAATCACATTTAAATTTGTGATTAATAAAGTTATGTTTGTAATTCATGTGTTTCGACACCATGGTATACCCATTAATCATAATGAACCACCTATTTGAACTGCATTAACGATTTTTTTTTTCCGCAAAAATTGTCGAAATTTGGTTGTACAAAAATCATTTCTCATATGCTCAATGTAAACAGTGAAGAATGTTGTAGCACGCTTCTATATTAAGATAGTTCATACAAACTAAACACATAATTGAAGTTAGTTAATACAAACATAATGATATGGTAAATCACATTAATTACATGTATTAGAGTTCATCATGGTAAATCACATACTTTACATGTATTAGAGTTCATCATGATAGAGTATCTTATCCAACATTTTCTTCTTCTTACAACTCCATTGGCATTTGGAAGAACACAAGGAGTTGAATAAACCAAGCCTATAGGATTGAAGGGAAACAATACTTGAAGTGGAAGGTGATTTTGAGAGAACAATTGCATAACCATCATCCATATTATCCGTTCCTTCAGGAAAGACCTGCCACAAAAGGCTTCCAGCTCCACTCCCTCCTTTCTTTGTGGAGTTTAGGATGGTGCTGTACACAGTGCTTATTAATGTGTCTCTATATGTTGAATTGTAGCCAGGATCTTTTGAAGATACACCAAACTCGGAAAAAATAACTGGCATTCCAAGATACTTTTCTGCATCCTCTATGTGAGCTTCCATCCAAGATTTTACAAATGGGAGATGATTATCAGCAATTTGTGTTGAAATCCTTCAAATAGATCATTGATTGAGTTAGAAACTGTTGTAATCTTCATGTCAAAAGGTGAGCATTTTTGGAATTAGATGAACCAAATATATTCATAAGTAGACAAAAAGTGTTGGCTTAAATAACTCTTTTGTCCTCTTATATCTTGAAGGATATTTGCGGTTATCCCTAAAGCTTAGTGTGATCAAACATGCTTTGAAATTATTTGTGCAACCATCGTCATCTTCTTCTTATTGTTCAGTTTATTGTCGCATTCCCCCGCACAAGATATAACATGATTCAGTTTTATGATAGTAGTTAATAAAAACTTGACATACTTACCAAGAGTCAGCATACATGTGAACAGAAGCAAAGTCCACACCAAGAACCTGATGATTCCTGATAAAATCAGTTCCAACCTGTTGAGCATATGTATTTGGATTGAACTGAAGTCTCTGAGGTGTTGAGGGTCCATAAAATCCTTCTAGTCCAACCTCTACTAGGTGTTTTGGATCAATTTTTTTCACATGGAATGCCATTTCTTGTATCCAATCCTAAATTAATATATATTCAAGTGAAAAGTAGTTGAGTTACATAATAGCATAGAAATAACTAGATGATATCACAAGTTGCTAGAAAAAGTTTACAAGGGGCAAACCTGTAACTTATCACCTGTGGAATCTGAGGTGCATCTAGGCTCATTCATCAATTCCCAGGCAAAAATGGTAGGATCTTCCTTGTAAGTGATATTTGTCAATGTATTAACTCTATTGAGCACCGTCTACACAGTGAAATTCAGCTTAGTACTGAGGAATAAAACATACTAAAATGTATATACGACGAAACACATAGAAAAAGCGCATAAACGGGCACGTTAGTACTTGTATTTCTGCCAGTACTATTAATGAAAAACAGCAGCCATGAGCAGGAAGCAATTTTTAAGCAGTCAAGTCATTGCAGCATATACCAAACAAAGCTTTAAAATAAGCAATGTTGATTTTGAGATGTTTCATTTAAAGGATCTTGCCTTAACATGGGACTTGTAGTAGCTTCTAAGGGTTGGATGTGAGAAGAAGTCATCATCAGTGGTCAAGTTAAGGCCAGCATCTTTGCCCCATTTCACATATTGTGCTTTGCCACCATATGCTTCCCAATTGTTAGCCAATGATAATATCAGCCTTATTTTGTATTTCTTTGCTTCACTTACCACAAAGTCCAAGGCCTGCCACCCAAATAGTAAAATTTACATGACAAGTGCTAATTAGCTGCACTAATAACTAATCTATCTATTGTTTATGAAGCACACATATAACACAGACGTTGGTAATAACTTAAAAAAATAAATTAGTTGAATGTAATTAATATGTCGGTGTCGTATCGGTGTTGGACACTGACATATGTCAGACACCAGGGCACACCTTCGATCAGACATGTTGGTGCTTCACAAACTATTGTAAACTCTATACTAATTTAGTGTTGTAGTGGATAGATAAAATGATAATTAATTTAAGGAGCACCTTGAAGACATCTTCATCATAAACTGAAGGGGATTTTTGTAGGGCCTTCCATTGGCCATCATTGAATGCCCAAGTCCTACAAACTGTCATACCAACTGAGGAAGCTTGTTTGAACACCTCAGTGACTTTGCCTCTGGTGGACTCATCAGCAGCAAACACCATCAACCAGTAGGTGTTGAATCCATTTACATAGAAAGGTTGATCGTTCGCCACAAATTGGTTTCCTTTCTTTTGCACCATTTGCCATTCATCATCTTCTAAGTCCCACATGTCACTCCTTAACACCATTAGAAAAACCAAATATTTAAATGTGAAGGTTAAAGTAACATACGTATGATTGGCCACAGAGACAAACAGGGCTAAGAGACATGGAAAGAGTTTTAAGTAGCAAGTCAAGAGTATAAAATCTTGAAATTATCATAACCACTAACTTAACTTAATAATATAAGTCTCTACAAAAAATAGTTATGATATTATAAGGCAGAACGAGACAATAAAATAGATGATTAACGCAGTTCAAATTAACACGTAGTTAAGTACATTATGTGGATGATTAATGGATATAACAAGTGTTGAAATTCATTAAGCATGTAGGTGATCAATCATAAATTTGAACAAAATTAACCGTGATTATCAAATGTTCAGTTATATGTAGATTTCAGCACCTTCAAATCATGCTTAATCATATTCGAATTTGCAAATAACCAAAAGCAGTTGATGGTCGATGAATTTCGACATATATCATATCCTATAATCATTTATTGAACATAATGAACTACATATCTAAAACATGTTAATCAACTATTTTATTGTTGATATATGTGTCAATATCATATCTCTAACAAAAGCAGAGATAGAACTATATAAAAAAATTATAAAAAAAATAATAGCATCAGATTGAACTACAATTTAAAAAAAATAAAAAATTACATACTTAATAAACAAAATTTTAGAGAAACCTCGTACAAATATAAAATATAAGAGCTAGAGGGTGCATGATCATATACCCATGATTTGTGATAGATTTTTCTACATCATTTTGGCCTTCCTCTAATGCCTCTTCATCCACCATACTGCCACTAAAAGCATTCGAATATAGTTGTTTATTAAGAACCAAAAGAAGGAATAAATAAATAATGCATATTTCAAATTTCTCCATTGAGATTTGTTACCTAGCTACAATGTCCATGTTCTACTGGACCATGTTATATATATGTGAAGATCTTAAGTTATCTTCATTAGAAATCGACCAAATTGAGAAGATTAACGGGCAAGTATCAATTACATAGTATATCTAACTTTAAAGTAAAGAAAGTTCTATGTTCCATTGTTGAAAAATGGTTTATACAAGTAAAAAGGATAGGAGTTAAGTTGGAAACACTTCATCACTAATTCTTAAAGCACTTTCAAGTGGGTTCCACAATCTAAACTTATATGAAACAACTTGTTATTGCTATTATGGGAATCATATAGATGTGAATATTATTAAATAACGATTTAGTGATAAAATGTAATAATCTCAAGAGAATGTACTTTGAATGTAAAATAATTTTATACTAATATTCAATAAATATTTTGTATTTTGAAATTGCTCTATGAGATAGAAAAAAATAGTGGTTTTTTATTAGATGGTTAGTGCATGCACATTACACTCAATTCCGAATGAGTATCTTAATCTTCCCTCAACTGTAGGTATGATATCTCTATCACATATATTCATGAAAAAGGAGTGGTAAGAATTTTCCCAGAGAAAAGAAAAAGACCATGCTTGTGTGTGTGATGTCTTTGCTTTTAGAGAAGTAAAAAGTAAAAGAGAACTTGAAGAAACATGTGGGAGGTATTTCCAAAACTAAATGGAATCCCAAGAACACCAAGATTAAAGACAAAAACATTGAATGAAAGTCAAAGCTATGATGAAGGTTAAATTTTTATTTGAGAAAATAAAAAAGATACCTTTGAATTTTTAGGTGTTTATTGTATAAAATCTTGGACTTGTGTCACAAACATATTAAAACTAAATTATGGCATGCGCGCTTTCTGGATATTAATTAATTAATTTTATAAGTTTTATAAGTAATATTTTATTTATTATAAACATAGTTATCTTATAATATTACTTTATAGATTTATAATAATTGAATATGATTAGAAAAATTAAAATGAGAGAAAATCATGCTATCACAATTATCTAATTTAATTTTTAAAATATTTTATAAAATTTGTATGATAATTTATTATATAGGATAATTGTTTGACTCATTGTACTTTGATTGTTAATTTATTTTTCAACATATAATGGT
>JBBPBT010000941.1:757509-770777 GCA_037974875.1 Cicer bijugum | reverse complement strand
TGACTAACTTGAAGATACTTTTTGCTAAAAATAAAAATTATAAAAATTTATATGACTATTTAAATAATACCGGAAAAATAATAAATTTATAAATAAAATATTTTAAGCAAAGTGTAAAACAAAAATGAAAACCATATCAATATGTTTTTATGTTTAAATATAAAAGAATTTAGAATTATAAATAATTTACCAAAACTAAATAATTTAATTTATATAAACAATCGGTACAAAAGAATTTTTATACTAAGAACGAATCACATATTCATATTCATTCTATATTTAACTTCAAGAATGAATTACAATCCTTTAAAAGATTTAACTGTATGAAAACTAACTTTAGAATAATAAATGATAAATGTGAGTTACAAGTTGGGTGCAGCATTTAAGTTATTGCTTTTGGTTAATACAATTTTCTCACTCAATTTTCCTTCTTCCAAATTCTCTCTGTCTCTGGTATTTCCAGTTGCCAACTCTAATCCAATCCTAAATACACGGGATCGTTCCGCTTTGACTCACCGAGTTACTTCCTCTTTCACCTCCTCTTGTTCCCATGGCATAAGGTAAAATCCCCCTCACTTCTCTTTATTCATGCCACCTTCACCTTCGATCTCATGTTAACCGTAAATCTAGCTCATCATTTTCCCTCCTTTTATTTTGTTGATTTAGGAAAATATCAAGTTCATCATAACCCCACTTTCCTTTTCTGATCTTGGTGTTGTAAAAATCAGATCTTTTAATCAAATTTAAGCTGTTTGTTGGTTATACAATTCTGGGTGTGTTTAGATTCATTGTAATTACAAAGCAAAACAAGGGTTTTGTGGGTTTGGACTTGTGTGCGATCATGAGGAACATAAATAGATACTTTGTTTGTGTTCCATTGCTTGTGTCTATGATGTTAGCTATAGAACTTGTTCTAGCAGCAGATTTTAAGCCTACCGATAAAATCTTGTTAAATTGTGGTGGTCCTGCCGTTAGTTCTGATCCTGATGGCCGTGAATGGACCACTGACAATGGTTCCAAGTTTGGTTCTTCCACTGGAAAATCCACCACATCACCGGCTGCAACTCAAAACCCTGCGGTCCCTCAAGTTCCCTTTATGACGGCACGGATATTTCAATCGCCGTATACCTACAGTTTTCCGGTGGCTTCGGGTTGGAAGTTCCTCAGATTGTACTTTTATGCGGCTTCTTATTCAGGTCTTAATATATCTGATGCCCGGTTTGGTGTGACGTCGCAATCTTACACCGTGCTTAGGAACTTCAGTGTTCTTGAGACCAGTTTGGGTTTGAATTATGATTATATTGTGAAGGAATATTCCATTCATGTTGATGGAGGTACACTGAATGTAACTTTTACTCCATCTACCAAAGCAACCAATGCCTATGCATTTGTCAATGGGATTGAGATTGTTTCGATGCCTGATATTTATACTTCTACTGATTCTATGATTGTTGGTACAGATAGTGTCTTCACCATTGACAACAGCACTGCTCTTGAAAATGTTTATAGGTTAAATGTGGGTGGAAATGATATTTCGCCTTCTCATGATACCGGTATGTTTAGGTCATGGAGTGATGATGTGCCTTTCATATATGGGGCCGCGTTTGGAGTTACTGAGACTGCTGATCCACAAGTAAAGATTGAGTATCCTCCCGGAACACCGTCTTATATTGCTCCGACTGATGTTTACTTAACGGCCAGATCAATGGGTCCGGATGCCAATATCAACTCGAATTACAACTTGACTTGGATATTCTCAATTGATTCTGGATTTTCCTATCTTGTGAGACTTCATTTTTGTGAGGGCACGACGACGATCACCAAGATTCATGAAAGAGTATTTAATATATTCCTCGGTAATCAAACTGCTTTTGATGGGGCTGATGTTATTGCCTGGGCAGATACTTTTAACCTTCCACATTCAAACGGGGTTCCAGTGCATAAAGATTATGTTGTCTTTGTTCCTAATGGGCAACCAAGGCAGGACTTATGGCTTGCACTGCATCCAGATACAACTGATAAGCCACAGTACTATGATGCAATCTTGAATGGAATAGAGATATTCAAAGTCAGTGATAATAATGGTAATCTGGCAGGGACAAACCCTCCTCCTCTTCCGTTGCAGGACTTAATTGACCCGTCAATGACCAGGCAATCAAGTCACGGTAAATCTGACAATCATACAGGATTTATAGCTGGAGGTGTTGGTGCAGGAGTTGTTTTACTACTTGTGATTGGGCTATATGCTTTCAGCACATCTCGTCGCCGTAGGCATAGAAAAGATTCTAGTACAAGTGAAGGACCGTCTGGCTGGCTTCCACTTTCACTTTATGGTAATTCTCACTCTGCGGCTTCTGCCAAGACCAACACAACTGGAAGTTACACATCCTCACTTCCACAAAACCTTTGTCGTCATTTCTCATTTGCTGAAATCAAGGCTGCTACAAACAACTTTGACGAGGCTTTGATTCTCGGTGTTGGAGGGTTTGGCAAGGTTTACAAAGGAGAAATTGATGGTGGGTCGATGAAAGTCGCAATTAAACGTGGGAATCCACTTTCTGAACAGGGTGTGCACGAATTCCAAACTGAAATTGAAATGCTCTCTAAACTTCGTCATCGCCACCTTGTTTCACTGATTGGATATTGTGAAGAGAACACTGAAATGATCCTTGTCTATGATCATATGGCCTATGGAACACTTCGGGAGCATCTATACAAGACCCAGAAACCTCCGCTGCCGTGGAAGCAAAGGCTTGAGATATGCATTGGAGCTGCTCGGGGTTTGCACTATCTTCACACCGGCGCTAAACACACTATCATCCACCGTGACGTGAAGACAACAAACATTTTACTTGATGAGAAGTGGGTGGCCAAGGTTTCTGATTTTGGATTGTCGAAAACAGGTCCTACATTGGATAATACACATGTGAGTACTGTGGTAAAGGGTAGTTTCGGGTACTTGGATCCGGAATACTTTAGGAGGCAGCAATTGACCGACAAATCTGATGTGTACTCATTTGGTGTGGTTCTATTTGAGATACTCTGCGCTCGTCCGGCTTTGAACCCAACCCTAGCTAAAGAGCAAGTGAGTCTAGCTGAATGGGCTGCTCATTGCTACAAAAAAGGCATTCTTGATCAAATCAGCGATCCTTATCTGAAGGGTAAGATAGCTCCCGAATGCTTTAAGAAGTTTGCCGAGACAGCAATGAAGTGCGTAGCTGACCAAAGCATTGAAAGGCCATCCATGGGGGATGTCTTGTGGAACCTGGAATTTGCTTTGCAGCTGCAAGAAAGTGCGGAAGAGAGCGGGAATGGTTTTGGTGGAATACACAGTGAAGATGAGCCATTGTTTGCGGATCTAAAAGGAAAGAAGGAGTTGGATGTGTTGCCGGGTTACGATGGTAATGTAATTGATTCCAAAAGCAGTGGCATGTCAATGAGTATTGGAGGTAGAAGCTTGGCTAGTGAAGATTCTGATGGGTTAACTCCTAGTGCTGTTTTTTCACAGATCATGAATCCAAAAGGGCGTTAAGGTTCATCTGGTATGAATTCCTTACACGTTCAAACACTCAATCAAGTTGGGTAGTGCAATCTGCTTAAAGCAAATCTGAACTTTACTTGTTAATTTTCTTAATATTATTATTATTATTATTCCTTTTGTTTGTATTATTGTTTCTGATTCATTATGAGTATCTAAGAAGTTGTAATATGTGGACATGAAAGATTGAAGAGCAAATGTATTGTAACTGAGGTTGTTGTAATCTTAATCTTCGGAAACCATAGGGTTCCTCAATGATTGATAAGACCTGCTAGACAATGGTTGATGAGGGTGTGTCTCACTCCCTTTTTGAACATCTATTTTGTTGTTGATAAGTTAACATCTGTTTTCTTATGTTAGTAAACTGACATGTTTTTATTATTTTTATATTGTAAGTCATCATACCATTTATTTCTTGGATTTAATTTATATATACAATTAATGTAAAGAGTTTTTACACGGTCGAGCTTTTACACTGTTGCTCAAAATTAATCTCTTATTTCTTTGTTAAGAAAGAAAGTATGCATCATACTCATCAACTGGGTATCTTGATTCTTGACCTTCAGCACTATTAATTGTATGCCTTTAAATGACATATACACATTTCTAATTTTAAACAAATAATTCACTTCCCAAATTTTGTTTTTATGAAATAAATTTAGGGGAAGAGGATGTTGTCCCAATCAAAGTAGGAAAAATATATATATAGAAAAAAATAATTTATTTTATAGAACAGAGGAAGACAAGGTACATATGTATCATTTAACCACACTTTAGGAGAAGTATAAGATTTTTTAAGGAAGTGAAAAATTATTTTAGTACATCTTAAGCAATTTATTTTATTATTGATATAAATATAAGAATCTCATGTTAAAAAATAATATACATAAGAATCATAAATATTTTGAAGAGACTTATAAAATATATATATATATTGAAGGGTTGAATAATTAATATATAGGATATGATGATTGAGGGCAAGCACTCAAGAGGACGTGTGGAAGTGTTAGAAAGGGAGAGTTTTGCTTAACTTTTGTTTATATATAGTTGTCAACAGGTAGACATTTTGTGTTGTATGCATATAAAGAAATAAATAAATAGGTAATAAAAATGAAGAGAGGGTCCTATTTCCATTGATGAATCATTCATCATGAATGTGACACTTAGCACCAAACTTCACCGTCATATTTGTTTATTCATTTATTCACTTATGTCTTCTTTATCTTAACTTTTATTATAGAAAGAAGGTTAACAAATTAAATATGTAGCACTTGTTAATAAAATGATTGAATTAAATGCATAGCGAAGGTGATCTGGCGTATAAATTGCTTGATTTGAATTAGCTGGAGGTGGAGTATTTAGGTTAATGTCTCAATGAAGTTAGTTGCATTAAAAAAGGTGAAATAAGGTTTATGCGATTTGTTTATAGTTTTCATTGTAAAAAATATTAGATATTAGATTAAGGGCTATTATAAAAATAAAAATAACACTTAATAACTACCAACTTTATTGAAGATTTATGTAATATATGATTTAGATCATTTTATACTTGAGACTTTAGTTCAACACAAATTACGACATATTTTAGTAGATTCAATCATTTAAGTATATATTGTGATTGACAAATGATGTAAAATTTTGAGTATAATTCAAATTCATTAAAAATTAATTTTATTGTATGTATTCATTTTTATTATACAAGAAAATACTACTGTCTGGAACCAATGTGAAACCTTGCTTTTTTTGTCAAAAAAAAGTGGAATGCAACTCATACATACACAGGCAATGCTAGGCTGTATCGCATAAAGTCCAGCACTAACTCTAAGAGGAAAATGGATTCTGATCAGACATTTTTGAAGAAAATACTAAATTAAATTGTTTTATATAAATATTAAATAGATAATATTATATAATTTTTTTTATAAGTTTTCATAAAGTCCACACTTTGTTTTTCCACTTTGAGATGCTTCTAAAGCTTATTATTAAGATAAGAAAGCTTTGCAATTGAGCCAATCAATTGAGCAGCCTTTTCTTCTTAAAAAAACACTTTTTTCTTATTCATTAGAGCTCTTAAAACATAGAGTTTGGAGACACTAGAAAATGATGTAACTTTCGGATTATACAAAGAAAAAACGTGAATCTTATGCTGTCTAAAAAATGCACTTTATGACAAGAATTTAATTTGTGTATCCTAAAATTTTAGTGTAAAGAATTTTTATATGATCAATTAATTATAATCATTAAACTTTTATATGATCAATTAATTAATAACGATTGTTTTTGGCAATAACTATTAATAAAGGATATAATTGATTATGATTTTAAATTTACGGTGATAGTGCATAACATATGCAAAAAGTACACTTTCAAAATCAAGTATGATTTATTTTAGAAATGTAGGATGAGAAAAATTTATCCTAAAATGAATTTATAAAAAAGATAACACATGTTTACTTAGACCAAGCAAGATAAGGCCAAAAAGAAAGCAAGATAGCCTGTCACATAAATAGACCTCAGAGAAATCCTTGGAAAGCAAGAAAACCATTTATCTTTTTCTTTTCTTTTCTAGTTGCTCATTTTAAGTATTAAAAAGTTAACACTAATGGACCTATTTGTCTCAAACAAGTCCATTAAATATTGAAAGTTAACAGTAAGACTATATGAAAAATGACGACAACAAACGAATCAATCGTGTTCACTTTAATACTTAAAAGACTATCTTGAGGAAGAAAAAAAAAAGATGACAAACAAATTTAAAACTTTAAATTAGATTAAAGGATCTCTATAGTAATTTTGCTTTTTTTTTCTTCATTCAAAAAACTCAAGCCATATCTTATTTAAAAGAATCAAACTCTTTAATAATGCAGAACAAATGTTATATTTGCACAACAGGCTTTTTTCACTACAACAGCAGCATTACTTTGAATCAGAGACACTCTGTGAAATTTATATTTACATTACATCCAAGTTAAAAATACAAAGACACTCGCAGCAAAACATTTAGAAGTACTCATCAATATGGCCATGAATTCGCAACTTGTGACGGGAGAGAGGCCACAGCATCTACAGACAGAAATAAAGCAAGTCACTGCTTATTATTCTGAGGAACTGAATCAGCAATGGCAACAACCTTCTTCTCAAGCTCTGGCTTGTTGGCTCCTACAAGTTTGTCAAGTTGTTGTCCATCTTTAAGAAAGAAGAAAGTTGGTGTGGCTTTGATGTCCCATGAAGTGCTGAAGTCCTGCAACATACACAACCATTTCAATAAAATATGTTACCACATCAAGATTTAATAATCTCTTCATCCCAGAATATAGGATTCTATTGCCTAAATCATGAAAATTAAGAAAAGTTGACAATACTTCTAAATTTTTGGCAATTGCTATTATTTTACAAGTTTATCCTCCAAGAAAGAGAATTCGTCTATGTTTTCATGTTAATATTTCTTGTAAGTTGCAGAAAAAGATAAAACATAATTAAGGGTATGTTGCTATAGAAATATTCAATACAGTTGAAAATTTGAAAATAGTCCTATAAAAATGGACAGAGAAAAATTTCAAGAGGATATTAAATTTAGAGACAGAGGGAGTATATGATAATTTATTTGCATGTGAAGATATTTGTCTCCATATTTAAGGGGAGTGCTAGTTCACAAATATATCTTAAGAAACTTTGTTTACAAAAAAATTATATGAAATAGTAATATCTATAGCTTCACTACTTACAGTTAGTTCATCCACATCAACTAATAAGAACATCATAGATGTGTATTTCTCAGACAACTCGCAGTAATATGGCGCAATTATCTTGCAAGGACCACACCACACTGCGCTGAAATTTGCAATCACCTGTTGAACATGGAGGTTTAGTATTAGTTATTGTACTTATACCCAAATAAAATAAATTATATAGCATAACAAGTAAAATAAAGTTAAGAAAAATATACTGGAAAATCTGCAATCAATAAATTATACATTTTAACCAAATGAGAGGTCAATTCATAGTGGGTTCTTTTTGCATTTTATACATTCTGCTGCTGCAAGGATGCAAGATCGACTCCTAGTGGGTTCTTTCTGCATTTTTATTATGGAAAAATGGTATCTGAAGGTTTCAAACCTCGTTCTTCATGCTGTTAAAAATATATCTTGACTAATACGCCATCACTTAAATTATTAACAATTAACTATTTCGCTTAATATATTTAGGCAAGCAATATTTGGCCCCCTCAAAGCAATCAAGCAAGCTCTGCCACTGGTCATAGCGAAAGAGAGTACTAATCAGCAACCAGCGCTAATATATCTAACTTAATTGGCACAAATTCTACACCACCACTAGATTAGGCCTAATTTGGATTCACTTCTATCTTGTTAGAGCTTTTCAATTAAAGTAATTTATTGACTCTTAAACGGAAAAAATCCCTATAAATTTATAAATGTTTATGGAGTAATTAAATGAGAGTTTTTGAAAAAATTAGGATGCCAAAGTTAAGCTCAACTATACAAAAACTATTGGTAAAAAAACTCATAGTTAATGCAAGATTCTTGTAATATTCATTTTTTCATTAGTACTTCAAGAGTAATGGAAGGTTCTCCCCACACCAATCTTGAGAAATCAGGTTATACCATTAGACACCTGAAGATTAGCCTTGTGCTCTTCACAATTTGGTCAGATAAAATAGCAGGAAATTAACAAGATATCCTGATTCTGAACCAGTACCGTGTTGATAGCTTCTGAAATATAATTGTAACAAAATCCAAAAATTAACTCATCAATAACCCTAAACCATAAGCATAGCAGAAGAAGCACTGCATCTCATAATATGAACTCGCACATGTAGACTTCTTTCGGTGGTTGTATGACCGAAACATTCATAATGAGATTATGGAGGTTTTGAAAATACAGATGTTACCATATACCAACTACACAAATGCCCAGTAGTTTTAATGATTCAGCCAAACAACACAACAAAATGGAAGGAAATAGGCCTTCGATTTGTTTGTCCTACTCCTACATATATTACTAAAGAGGTGAAAGTGAAACTTACAATTTTGTCATCCTTCCTTGCTTCTTCCAACTTTTGGTCCCAAGATTCTTTTGTGGTAATAAGTACCACATTCCCAGCAGCAAACTCCACATGTTGATCAGAATCATTATCCTTATCCTGATGCTACAAGCATTTAAAACATGAAATTTGTGTAAATTGATTCATCAATAAATTATGAAGATCGACGAAATACAAAGTTTAGAAGCTTCGCAGTGCCACAAACTTTAAGAGCTACAATACACCTAAACTTATGAAGCACATACACGGACACCATACACCACACTGACAGCGACGTGTGACACTGATAATAACTTGAAAAATGGAATAATTTGAATGTAACTACATGTGTCGGTGTCGAACACTAGATATGTTAGACACCTAAAATGTCTTCAATCAAAAGTGCTTGTACCACACAACCCTTTTTTCACTTTTCCTTTCCGGTAGCCGGTGGTGGTTAGGAACAGAAAAGTCACGGCTAAAGGTGCATCATACATAACAAATAGTGTTTTCATAGGTCAAAATCACAGCAATATCAGTTATGAGCCGGAATATGGATGGAGAAATGAGATGTATTTAGAACTATACCTTAGTCAAAGAATAACCCTTTATCACCATTAAAATATAAATAAGAGGACGTTTTGGTGTGAGGCGAGGGGAATAAGTGAAGAAAATGAGAATGAAAGTTGCAAAACTGCAAATTAGTTCTATCTTTTTCACTTTCCTCTCTAACATGATCTTCCTTATCTTAGAAATAGCTATTTATCGGAAACAATCAAAGAAATATTTTCGTCAGTCTCCTAAGCAGTGTAATTTGAACTATAAATTATTGAGTAATATTTAGATGACTTAGAGCAGTTGGCAGACCTAAAATAATCTACCATCTAATTCTTACATAATTCTCATTAATTTTTGCATCCAGTTATATTTGTTTTTCCGTTCTTGCTTTTAGTATCACCAATTAACCATCTGCAACTGATTATGTACAACTCAGTTCACATAGGCAAGTTGAAGATGTGAAAGTTAATCTCTGGACATGGCTCGCAAATACGTAACTTTTGGCCAAAAAAAGAAGGCATAGTAAATAAAAGACCATCAGTTCAAAGTTACAACAGCAGTTCTTTCTTATGCGTCAATTTTACCAACAAAAAAACATGCAACACACTTAAAGTAAAAATTATGACCTTTGCTTTTAGAGAGTACTTATCTGTACAGTTTATTGAAGAAAACGGAAGATAGGCCTCACACGTTCAACTTTAAATGAGCATAACAGTAAATGGTATGCTTGACGTTTTCAAATATTCTCACCTTAGCCAAGCAGTTCCCCATATAATTGTTTGAAAGCCACTAACTTGTAAACTTCAATGAAAGTAGCCTTAAACAGACTGCACCTATTTCAGCAGAACAAGTTCCCCAAAGTCTACCAGAACAAAAAAGGAAATTATAGAAAACAATAATGAAGTCAGAGATTGATATATATATATATATATATATATATATATATATATATATATATATATCATGCAACACTTGATTAGCGAGTTATGAGCCAATAAGCACAGGAAAAGCAAAAATCAAAAGGACTAATAAAGGTGAAACCTGATGGCTGATAAATCAGAAGATGCAAAATCAAGCAGGGGAAGGAAAATATTTAGAAATAATATTTATGCATTCTCAACAATTGTGAAGTTAAAGACTCAAAAAGCAACACTCTCCACTCCCCCCTCGACCGTAGAAGAGGAGTGTCTTAACTCTTAATAGAATGAAGATGAGAATGAGAAAGATAGTGGGAGACAAATGAAAATTACTTCAAACTGGATTGGATAAACTTCTCAAGAAACAATTCGGAAAATGAAATATTAAATGAATCTTACAATAATCAAGATCTTTTAAAGAATAACTTTTCATATGCGAATAGCCATAAATTTATTTACTATAAACTGATAAAACATTACATCGGTTTAACTCTCAAACTAGCATACACTCCTAAAGAATGCCTTAAGAAGTTTGACCTTTTCAGAATAACTTATTTGAATTTATCAACTAGCATAATAAATTCTAAGACTGTTGAGAGAGCTAATAAAAACCATTTATGACATGTCTTAAGTTGTTTTTATTTTCATATGCGTTTCTAGATAGCTTACGTAAACAACTTATAACTTATACGAGAATAGTTTGACTTTTGTTATAGAAATAAACACTTATGCAAAATGCAAAGCAAATTAAATAAATTCCAAACATGGTACATACAAACTCCCAACATTTGGATTTGTGATCACTTCAGAAAATTGCTTTGGTTATTAAGAAACCAGAAAGGAAAAACAAAAAGAAGGGTTCATTCATCAGAAGCAAAAAAGCAACAAAACATATAGTTTGGGGAAACAACTTATTTGCAACAATAATAACATAATCCCTACATCTGAAATTCAAATTTGCCAACTTTCCATCAATTCACATGCAATAAAAACAAACCCATAAAAAAATAAAAAAAAATAAAAAGATAATTGAAGGAAGAGCAACAACAATAAGGCGTTAATTAGTGGTGAAATCTAAGAGAAGGACGAAAAACAAACCTAATTTGCAGATTTGAAAGTGAAAGTAGAGACACAAGACACTTAACCTCGAAGATAAGGAGCTATTGCGGTTAGCGTGAATAACAACAATAATTATTGTACTTGAACACAAAATTAAAATAATAAAAATTAGTAATAAATTAAATGGGTTCTTGCAACATAAGCTATCTGTCGATCTTTTACAGTAATCAAGTTTTGCTATCGATGTCTTTTCTCATATGGCTGGTATCTTATCTTATATATACTTCTATATAATAATAAATAATAATATAAATTGGATCGTATATCCGTAGAAAGAAAACTACGAGATTAGTATATTTTATTATTATTTTAATTAAAAAAATCTATGTCATAAAATTTACTCGATTATTTTATATATGTTGTAGACATCTAATTTTATCTGAGAATATTAAAAAATTTACATAAAAGTAAATAAATGTAATACGCTATATATTTATTATGGTTTAAGAAAAAAATATAAAAATTATTATTTTATTTAAAAAACGGAAATAATTTAACAAAATGAAATTTTTAGAATAAAATTATCAGATTTTTTTAATTGATTAAAAAGTTTTGTAATAGGAAGATCAATTTTATTGACTTACTCTAATTAGCAATAATGACATATTTTTAAGAAAGTTTGTAATTAAAAAAAGAAAAACCAATCTTATAAATTTTCTTTAATTGAAAATAGTAGCAAATATTTTTAAGGAATGTGTAATTGATTAATAATAATGAGATTCTTTTTCTAAAAATAATTTAATCTAATCTATTAATCTACTATTATTATAAATAGGACTCTTAAAAGGAGATGAAAAATTAGGTTTGGTGTGTTGGAATCTTCCTATGTCCATGAGAGAAACATCATTGCTCTTTGTTGTGTCATTCTTGTATAATCATTAAAAACTCATAAAATAAAATGGAGGGAGGAAAGGTAAAGAAAAATAAGTATTTGAATTATTCTTCAATGAACATATTTGGTTGATTGGTTTTTCGTCACGCCAATTCTTATACAATATTTTCTAAAACTATTCACTTTAATTTGTATCGAAAAATAAAAGAAATATATTATATAAAAGAGAAAAAAAGAAATAAAAAGAGAAAAAAGAAATATATTATTTAGTATGATGTTTTTTCCTATTAGATTTGATATTTTCTATCTATTACAATTTGTTATAATACACGTCTAATTGTCGATTTTATTTTTTATGCAAAATATATACACCTCTTAAATTGATGAAACCCCTAAAAAAACATTTGTTTTAAAAAAAAAAATAGTTATATCTTTCCTTGTTTTATTATCCTTCTATTTCTATTTGTTAATCATTTTTTTATCACTTATTACTATTAATCCATTTTTTAATAATAATTAAAATTGAGTAATAATAAAATTAATTAATTCATAAATATTTTCTAACAAAAATTACGCGAGTTTTGATTTCTCTATTGTACATAGAGATACGTATAAGCAAAGTTTTCTTTTTGTCAAACCAAATTAAGAAGAATTTTTTTTTTCTTTTATAATGTAAATAATTTATTTTATTTTTTGTTTATTATTCTTTTTGGGTGTAAAATAAATAATTATTTTATATACAATTAATTATAGAATAACTGTTTTAATGAACGGTATATGGTGGTAGTACTTTTCAAAATCGTAATTGACTCCCAAATGCGAATTTTTGATTTATGATCTTCGTTTCAGGTTTTATCTAATTTTTCCTTTAATGAAATACAATTGATGTATACTACTTTTTGGTGAACTCAACATAAAACAATGAGATATCTTCAATCATACGCAACGTATACTATTTGAAGATGATTATTAATTTTATGGGTTTTGTTTAAAAATTTTAATAATTTTTTGAATTATTATATAAAAAAAATTGACATTTTAAAATATAAAATATCAAATTGTCACTTAAAATTAAAATAAAAAATTAAATTAAAAAAAAAACTAAAATGTTAACTGATATTTTGAGCATATAATTTAATAAAAAATATATATATAAAACAAAATAATGATAATTTTATGAAATTGTCTTTATTAAATTGTCTTTCATGTTGTTATGTCAGACCACTTTAATTTTTATTTAAAACTAGTGTGTCTATCTAGAGA